>JAPYZB010002120.1:0-21339 GCA_030522745.1 Eupelmus kiefferi | reverse complement strand
CAAAATCCCCTTTTTCGCCTACTCCTACCTTATGACGAATAAATTTCTAGCCGAATGAATTGCCAAGGGGATTTTCGACGCATCTATATATCCTAATACCAAAAGGGCAACCTGCATTTTCATCATTCCTTTTTCTTATCATATAGTCATATATGTAAAATATTGACAATTATTCATAGCTCAATTGATATTGCTCTGTTGCAATCACACTTTTACAATCTCTCTGATCCACGAATCTTGGAAAATCACAAATAATAAGTTTAAAGATGAAATGCCGAACTTAGGAATGCATTTGGATGTTCTGAAATTGGAACTTGTAAGAACACGACTAACGTTCGATATATATATATATCCACTTTGTGAATTCCTATTCAACTATTCAACGTTATAATAATTAAATAAATTCTTTATCAAAAATTAGTAAAATAAATCACTAAAATTTGAATTTTCAATTGTTGCTGCCTATGGACGTCACTAAATTCGTCCGTCAAGGCTCTGTTTGCCTATATTTATTTCATACAGAAAAATAGTTTCGTTAAAATTATTGTGTGTTTTACTTGTATAACGGAGAGACATTAGTTTACTACCTTTACAGTAGTTTACTCCGATTATTATATCATATTAAGTTGTTTACGTTCAATTAAAAAAAAGGATATTTCTAAAATTCTTGAAACATTCTTATAAATTGAGCGAGAGAAAGAAAAAAGATTATTCGAAAGGCTAGGCTGAGCTCGTTGTATAAGCATGGAGAAACAATTTTCATGGGAATGCCTCCGCTGATTGGATCGGCCAGAAGCGTACTGCTCCTCTGCCCAATTAACAAAAGTCCGTTTACCGAAGTTTACTCCGTTTAGCCGTGCTCGTTCTAAAACTCATTTCTTTGAACCAGCCGGTAATTTTTCACCCCTTGTTTTTCAGCGAACCTCCAGTGATTACCTTCTCTCGGGGAAAAAAAAGCTGCTGCGTACACGCAGCCTTCGCCGAACGTATCGTAAAGCCACACGTGCAGCATTGCCCCTATGTATATGCTCGCGGCGCGTCGATCTCACGCGCTTCCTTAACTATTATACCGGAAGAGGGGGTGCTGAGCGTCTGCGTTGTATAGAAGTCGGCGCGTGTGTGTGTAGAGACTGGCGTTGCCTTTTTTTACGACTGTGATTATTTACTCAGGCTGAGTTTGCGCGAGCTCTTGTGCAGTGTGATCAGCCGATGGAAAAAAGGGAAAACCTGGAGGGGGCTGTTTATGGAGTTTCTGATTTCGAGACGAGATTTAGCCGATGCGACCAACGTTGCTATCGAACCTTATGTAAAGAGTATATGGGACTCATGTTTAGGAAAATGTAAGAGAGTTATTTTTATTCCTAAACGAAATATAAGTAATCGATGTAAGGCTCTAAATAAATATGAAGAAAATTATATAAAAAGTAATTAAAAATGTTGTTATTTATGTATTAGAGAGAAAATTTATTAGAATGAGAGTATATGAGGAGCGCACGGAATAAACGTGTATCGTCCGCAACGTGACTGGCTTCAAGCGAGCTGGCAATCGAAAAAATTGAGCGCAAAAGAAAGCCCATCGAGGAAGAAAAGGAGGAAGGGAGGTAGGTAGGGGAGGGGGAGAAAGAGGCGTCATATCGAATCCAGCGAAATTATCGACGCGCTTCGCGTGACTTTTCCCGGGGCCATCCGTCGACGCTCTCCCGGCAATCTCGCCTCGTGGATCTCGAGAATTCGAATGAAATATCGCGTGAGCCTGATTATGGATCGTCCTGCTGAAAATGAGACAGAGAAAACGTCGAATATATCCTCGAAATTGCGCCTGACGTGACTACGCAGCCCTTACATAATGAATCCGCGGATAGGCCGCCACCGACTGATCTCTCCCTGCGCTACTCCTGCATGTGTGTGTGTGTATTTATGTGGTTTCTTATGTGCGCGCGCACCCACTGCCCGCCCGCCTGCCTGATTACCTCTACGCACGAACTAGGTGTTGCGCCAAGTTCGCCTAACAGCTATACTATATGCTTTTCGTTAATCAAGCGTGACGCGAGCCACTGAGCTACTCTACTCTACTCCTCGGGGAAATTTTTTTCAAACTTACTTGCTTTTGCCTTTTTCTCGAATACCGCATGTGTTTCCATGTCCCGTGTTGTTATACTTTTTTCTAGGATTACTTTACCTGAGAGCAGAGGCGTTCGTTGTCACAGGTAATAAGCGTGTACGGCAGTATCCAGTTTGCCTTTCTGAAAATACCGAGATTGCTTTGTTCTACAAGTCCTTTAACATAATGTACAACAAAAATAATTGGCTCTCATAAAAATAATGTTCTTCAATTAAATTACATTTTATTTTTTTAATGTACAACTAATTTTTATTATGCCATCAAAATTTTATCGGTATAAATGTATTATAAAATTCTAGTGACATTATTTTTATTACATTATACTAAATTATTATAAAAAAAATAATAATGTAATATGAAAGAAGGAAATATTATTTGACGGAAAACACTTTTCTAAGATAATTGATAACATTACATGACTGAATATTATCAACTAAAAAAATTAAAGCAAAAGACGAAATTTCGTTCTTCTTTGCCCAAGGCGAATTTTCATTTTTCATTCGAATTCAATTTCCAAGGACTCGTTGAGTTTCTTGAGTAATTTCAGGCAGACTCAATCATAGAAAAATTGAAAAATAATCAAAACTCGCAAAGATTCTTTCGAATGGATTAAAAAGTATATGTATATTAAATCCTATAAATAATGCTAAGTTGCCTTAGGGAAAAATTGATTCTATGATCAAATAAAATATTTTCTTTTATAAACAAAGTTTTACTTTCACAATATATTATCTTCTTATTTTATAATTTTTCAGGAATATGGAGCATACATTTTTTTGTAGAAATTTTGTTTGTTTTATATATTTACGTCGTATTTAGCATCCTAAAAATAATATTGATAAAATATGGGTTCATTAAAATTCTGAATAATTATTTTTAATTATTTTTATTTCCCCGCGTAACTTTAAATAATTTTTTGTTTATAAAAAATAATATTATAATTACGATAAAAACATATGCTTGTAAAGTGAGTTTTTTTTTTTGTTGTATTTTGTAGGTTTTGCAAAAAAGCGCGAAAGCCAGTTGAGTTTGCCTTGAAAATGAATAAAAGAAAAATCGATTTAACGAGCAAAAGCGCAGAGCAAGCCATTAGTTTTTCCGAAGCTCGACGTCATGATATCTATCACGATATCACGATATATCAGTGTCTTCTCGACGATAATTCGGCATATCAAGCTCTCTCGACTCCCCTCTCCGCGAAAGGCAAAGTTATACGCAAGTCCAATTAGTATAGGTCTATAGCTATGCCGGGGGGTAAGAGAGGGGGGAGAGTGGGTAACCGCAGTGAACGACAGTGACGTTACTGCACTCTCATAACGCAAGTGAGCGCAGAGGCGCCGGCTCCTTTGTGCGAGTGCAGCCTATCCAATGAAAGCGCCGAGGACTCGTCCGACGAGTTTATGATCGCGTCAATTACCTTCCTATTTATTACCAGAGTTTATGAACCTTCTTACACACGAGCTTCCTTCTTCTGCGCACCCTCAAATGGATATTCTAATGGGCATGCAGTCAGCTTTAATTGCCGCCCACTTCCTCAGTCACACCTAATGTGACAAGCGCGGCTTATTTTTTTCCCTTCTCTTTGCCGGTCAATCAATAAAGAGGAATTTGCTATAATCATATTATACACGCGCAATTTTCGAATTTTCACGCTGAAAATGAAGTTTTATGAAAATGAGCTTGCTGATGTGAGGGAATCTTTTAACAATTTCAAACATCAATCGCTTGGAAACTTGCTAAATATAAGATAAATTTTATAAAGCATAGGTCGTAAGTTCCAGAACATTATTGAAACGCTCAATATATGCAGACGGGCAACATAATACGGGTTAAATTAACATTAGGAAATAGATAATATACCAATATCGGATAACGTGCGGGGCCCCGTCAGTATAGTAGAATTACGCTGTTCACCTCAGCTAGCAATATAATTGAAAATTAAGGACGTGGCTCAGGTATATTCGACGTGTTAAAAGTTTTCATGTTTTTTCCAAGTTTTAAAGCGTGCTTATGATGCGCGAGCGCTTCGTTTTCGCACCGGAAGCGCAATAAAAAATTGGCAGGCTGTGTTACCATTTATATCGCGCGCTTGGGATACGCCGAATTATTTATTGAAAATAGCTATTCTCGTATTGGTATGGCGAATGAAAATTTAAATACATTTTTTATGGACGATGGACCGCATATATTTACTTTTTGATGGATTTACGAATTATAAAAAATTAAGCGCTACATATTTACGACCGAGGATAAAGATGATGAATTTATTGCTTCTTTTTCAATATTAAATGATAATTTTTTTAATGAAAAATTTTATAAATAATTTTATATAGTTTTTTCATAAATACTTTATCTCGTAATTTATTATATTGGACAGCTAATTACACGATTATATATTATCCTGCAATAGTAATATAGCTATAGCCTGTACATAATGCTAAACAATCAAATTTATTCAGGGTACATTTAATTTATTCTATTCGGCTACATGCATGAACAAGTTTTCGTACTACTTCAGCATGGGTTGTTTTAGCTTACGAGTATTTCAAACTAAATCGGCATCGAATTCGATTTGTTATTTTTTAAGATACTTTTTATATTTAAGTATGTAAATTGGAGCGGTTGAACAATCTTATAGGTACAATATCAAACGATATTGTATCATAAGAATAATCCATGATCCTTGCTTGTATATGGTATCGATAAACATTAGCAAACCATAGCTGAAATTAGAAATAATATCTACTCCGAGAGAATTTTTTTGTAAAAATTAAAGGAATATCACGGTAAATCTGGAACGCGTTGCAGGTAACCTAAAAATTATGGGCCGTCACTGTAAAAAATGTAGCAATTCCCTATCATGACGGCCCATAATTTTTAGTATAGCTGCGGCCTGCTCCAGCTTTACCGTGAGATTTCCTTAATTTTTACCGAAAAATATTTGCCATGTAAGTATTTATAATAAAATGTTCTAAACATGTGAATATTATATTTTTTAAATCTAATTTTAGTCACTCAATAACGTAATTTTAGTTATTTAATGATTTGACTACAGCTGCACTTTTAACATGTACCTATTTTTGAGAATTGTCGAGTCGATTTCACTAAAATAATCAAATAAAATAAACCTAAAATAATCAAGGAAACTTGTATAGAAAAGAAATATGCGGTGTTAATATTTATTTTTGGTTTTCCAATCTAGATAAAAATAAAAGAAAAGCAAAATCTGCCTAATTGTGATGAAATAATAAAAGGAAACGTCAAGCAATTATTTAACTATTGGCCATAAAACGTAATTAATCGCAGACGACTGCCTGATACGTTATCAAGTTCCATCAACAAAAGCGGCTCTCTTTGCAGCATCTCCATTGCGGCATTCAAACGAAGTTAGTCTGTCGCGCTCGGTGGCAATAAAATGCGACGAAGCACGATTAAAAGGGTTGTAAACGACCGTCATCTTACGCCCTCCAGACTAGTACGTTGCCCTCGTCGCGCATTCACATTCATATAGGCGAGCAGCCGTCTGGCTTGGGCTCATTATGTACGCACGGCTTTTCGTATATCACTGAGTATGAAATTTTTTTCCCGGCAAAGTAGGAAATTATGATGGTGTGTGCGCGCGCTCCCGCTGATTGTAATGGCTGCCATTAAAAAAAACGCGAAATTTGTTTTGCGCTTTTTAAAACGTGATTTTTTGCATTTGTCTACATATCAGTTGGTTTGTAGTAAAATATAGGATTGTATAAGGATAATTTCTACATTTAAATTAATAGTGACATAATAGAAATATTGTTAGTGTAAAATGACTGCATGATTTATGTTCATTATTAATTTAAATTTTTGTTGATTTTTTACTTTTATCAAGTAATTATCTTTCAATTGACTTTCTTTATTTCATATAAAAAGAGGAATTTTGATATCTATTAAATTAGAGTGAATATCTTTTAAATGAGTAAGATAACGTCTATTATGAGCTATCGGGCACTTATCTGTACTGCCGTTTATGCCACTTTAAGCATAATGCAGGATTGATCCATAAAAACACTAATCACAGTAAATAACAGCATTGTTGCAGAACTACAATCTGGCTGATCAACAATAAAAAAAGCAATAACATTAATACTAAAAGAACAGGTTGCAGATTACAAAACTAATTATTCGGAATGATCAGCATTTAGCATCTATACAGAGCAATGTATACACTTAGCATGAGGCTATCAGGCTATCAGCAGTATTATACTCTCACGAATTAGCAGCTCTCCTATAGCGCGTCACTAAAGAGCGCGCGTGACGCCGAGCCATCGCCAGCTTTCACGCACTCTCGCGTCTTGCTGTACGTGTATGGCTATGGCTGTGTGTGTCGGTGAGTATACCAAGGCAATTGTAATACGTAATTACTTCGGACGTTACTCACGCTCTCTCTCGTGCAGACCCTTTGCGCGGAATTTATCGCGTTTTTTATAAATACTCCGCGAGCGTCACGGCAATCGTAGCGTATACGAATGCGATCAGCGCACGAGCGAGCAATTAATGGATTCTCGATCTCTTTCTCTCTTCCTCTCTTCTCATGAGCGAAAAGCATGCGTATTATTGGAGAGGGCTTCGTGCTCGTTGTTATTAGTGAGATGGTTCGCTCCACGTAGTCTTTGCGAGGGCGAATGCAGCTGTTATGTGGGGCGCCAGTTACTTATTTGCATAAAAAGGGTGACGCTGGTGACGTGTGGTAATAAGTAAAATAAGAATTTACAAAGGACGCCTTTTTTGTATTAATATGTCAAGTTGTTAAGTATTGCCGACGCTTTATTTCTGCAGTAACGTGACAATTAGACACATAAATCGATAAAGCCTTTAAAAGCATAATTACAAATATAGATTTTAAATGTTTTGTAATATATAACGGGTATTTTAATTTTATACAAATAAAATTGTAAATTTTTATTTAGAATGCTATACATTTATATTGATTCTGGGAATAGAAATAACAGGTAAATATTGGTTATTGTAAGCACGAACCGTTAATGCTTCTACATTGCAAATCGTCAATATTTCACATCGACGTTATATCCACCCATAAATAGCAATGGCATTTTAAAAGAAGCGCAGCAGGCAGCTCGCTTTTGGTCGCTCGACACCCGCAATTTAACGATTTCTGTACTCTACGCTATGTAGCAAAAGCTTCCACTAAAGCACGCACTATGGCCAGGCTTGCTGCGTGAGCACAGCTTTGGATCTCGGCTTATTTTTCCCGAACAAGTGCGGCTCATTTCGAGGCACGTACACCGTCGCGTATATATAAAACGTGCGCGTCTAGATGTTGCAGAACGAGGAAAAAAAAAGAGGCACAACAGCAGCGTGTAAACAGTGTCGCCCGTTGTATTACGATGCGCCGGTTGCTCGCTCCCAGTGCGTGTTTTAAATTCGATGAAAAATTCCTTGTTATTCTGTTTTATCATGCGCCGCTGGATTTAGAGGCAACTCGCTAAAATGCTTGGCTCTGGATCGTTTTGTAAATAAAGAGCACGCGAATTTGCCTGCTTCTGGATCGATGATTTTCTTCAATATTTTGTCAACTTACTTGGAACTACTAGAAACGGTTATCGTTCCTTATTTTTAAATTATTAATATTCCACGTAGATGAAATTAGTAATAGTTTATTTATGACCTAACTAGGCTACGTAAATATTGTTACAATTTTGGTAATTATGTGGGCCTTGGTATGTCCAAAGAAATATGTAACTGAATAATTAAATTTAACTATTTAAATAGAAACTGAAAAAAATGGGAAGGATTAAAAAAAGCTATTTGTACGTTCTCCGATTACTAACGCAAAAAAATATAGAAACAATATTAAATCTTCGGTTCTTTCGAATTTCGGTTCTATGTACATTGAAAAAGAAAAGCAAAGCGCAGAGTCGGTGTATAACTCATTTTTGAAACACCGATAGAAAATATATACGACGCCGATGAAGTTGTGAATAAAAGTCTGTTGGTTGGTTCACAATGGAAACGATATCCGGAGTAACGCGTATAAATATCGCAAGAAAAAGAAAAGGCAAACGCAGAACAATGGTATATACAGATAGAGTCGTGCTTGGAGTTAATTAATCCGAGACTGTAAATAATAACAATCGTTGGTATTCGTAATGTTTAATGGTTAAAAGTTCTTTTGGCAGGTGCGCATTACGAAACTATCGGGGGCGGGTTTTTCGCATTGAATGAGAGTGCTCCAGGGCTCGGGTGCAGTCTGTCGCTCAGATAGGGCGCGAGCAGCTAGCGCGCAGCGAGCAGCGAGTAGCAGCGAGCCTCCCATATAGCCAGGTTATCGGCTGGTAATATCGGCGGCACGTTAGCGAGTTCGCGCGCGCTCCACATTTTCACGCAGAGCGCCGGCTCGGAATTGCATAAGATTGGGGCCCGATAGCTCGCACGAGAGTCAGCCAGAGCTTAACCGAGCGCCAGAGTATCGAGCGCGTTGACGATCGAAAGACGGAGACGGATGTGTGCCTCACTCCNNNNGAGAGAAGCTAAAAGAATTGATTGATCGATCGGTTGATTTTCTGCTTAGTACGAGTGATTGAGTAGGTTTCAAGAGGATTGCATTACCTTTTTCAGTTGTTGCGATCTCTAATTTTTATGCGAGAATGACATTTTACTTTTGTTAGAAAAAATATGTACTTGCTTTGTTTGGATCAACATACTGCTGTAATATGCTTTCTGTAAAAAGAATTTTACAATATAGATTTTTGGATTCTCATAAACTAATGTATAATGCGTCTTTTGTTCTCGTTCTTACATAAACCGATATAATAATACGTTTGACGACTAATAATTAAGAATATAAATATTAGTTGCTTTTCTAAATAATCTGTTTTAGTTTTACTTATACCCGCATAAAAAAATTTACCATCGCCGAAATATCGTAGATACATTGGGCCATACATCGGCCATTGATTGGCTTACTATTTCCATGTAAACCCATGTTTCACCAATATATCGCCACGGGGCGAATCCGATATATCGATATATATTGCTGATATATCGTTCAGGCACTCGCCCATATATCGCACAAATATATCATAATTTAGTTTGTTTCCAAATATGGTCGATTTGTGGGCGAGTGTCTGAACGATATATCAGCAATATATATATCGATATATCGGATTCGCCCCGTGGCGATATATTGGTGAAACATGGGTTTACATGGAAATAGTAAGCCAATTAATGGCCGATGTATCGCCCATCAGTTTCTCTCAAAAGCAGTTTATTGGTGATATTATTTTTAGGATAAAATTACCTCAATATCAAATATTATAAAGAGTTTTATAATACTGTGATGAATTCTTTTATCAGTTCAATATTAAATTACCTAGCTGAAGTCCTCTAATGCTACAATCAAGTTTTTTGAAACTGAATATGAATTTAAAAGATAAAAGATTTGACAGTGAGTAGATTAATAGTTATAAAAAATTTGAAATAAAAAATTTGATTGCTTATTTAAAGGAATCATATAAAACCGTGATACAAAGCCGAACTTTTTAAAAATATATTATTTTCAAAAGCAAAAAATCCTTGTTATTCTTATCCTCAAAATTCGTATCCAGGGGAAAAATGCTTTAAAAAGCTTGGTTGGAGTTGCCGCATTAAATCGGCCACGGAAATCTGTGTTTTATTTAGTCTAAAACTTTTCTTGTCTTTTTAAATGGTTTTAAGATTTCGCAATTATTATGATATTGAGATATATCATTAGAAAGTCGTATTAAATGGCCGTAGCGATTGTAGCAAAATAAATATCTTATTCAACATTCTGAAATTAAAAAAAATATTAGCAAGAAACAATACTTTGAAAGAGAAAGCAATAGGCGAAAAGAATGATAGAAAGAATTTATTGATATTGTGAACTTTTGTAGCTTCGATCCTTTGGCCTTGCTTTCGCGAATTTCATCGAGTTATCGCTGCTGCTGGCTGCAACAAGATATTCCTTGCGAGGAATTCGTGTGAAAGCATAGCAGCAGCAGCAGCAGCTGGTAGGGCGCATCGCGTGCCGCATACCATTCTCCCCTCTTGCAAAACTAGCCGATGCGTGCCTCCTTGTAAACGTCCTCCTGACTAGAAGGTAAGAGCCCGTCTCCCTCTGGCTCTCCCTGCCGAGGAGACACATCGCCCCTTCTTCTTATCAGCGCAAGCGACTCTCTGGTAATGGGGCCTTAAAGGATTCACCGAGCTCTTGAATTAATTGTGCGAGAGACCAAACTGCAGATTTGCTAAGGCTATTTCTCTTTTTATTTTATTGATGTTTCGTCGTTTCGCCTCTCTCACTGACCGATTGCTTCAGGATACAAAGTTAAAGTTGCATACCCACTGCCCCTCAATGCAATCGCTTCCAATGTTTTTATTGTTCCGAGTTTTGGCTACTTTAGTGCTGTGCGAGGCTTTATATTCAGATGCCCGCTTCCGCGACTTTATCATTGAATGCGTAATAACTTAAAATATGATTTTCATCCTAAAAATACGTGTGAATGTATTGCGAGTTTAAACTTGCATGAAGGTTTAATTTTAGCTACCTACAGTTAATTCTAAATGCAGGTAATCTATATAAAAAGCGCTATAAAAAAAAAAAAACAACGGCAATAAATAGTATTGAACGTTATGATATCAATTCTAGCAGACTGATGTATAGTTATTATGAGCACTTTTGAATAAATCCATTGCATGTCAAAATAGATTAGACAATCGAATTAAAATGAAAAAGTTAAAAAGACTTGATTCATAAAATTTGGAAAACATCAAAGTTATCAAGTCTGAAAAAATGTCGATTAAGCTTTTCGTAAAAATGTGATTAAACAAGAATTCCTAAACGAGCGTAACTCTGGTCTCTCTTCATTGGCATACGTAAGGGCGATAATTAAAGCCGATCGGGCGGTGGGCAACAGCAGCCCAGCAGTCCAGCCAGGGCGGCAGCGTCCAGCGCTCTCGCGCATCGGCCGAAAACTAATCCATCGGAGAGGGATTATTAGGCAGGGGGGTAATTTGCAGGCGCCGCTGCCGGCGCTGCAGCATTATGTACTGGATTCTGTCCACGAGCTGAAGTAGAGCAGCGCCGCGCTGCTGGATTTATGCTCGGCCCGCGCAAGGTCGACCAGCGGAATCCTGGTCCTCGGCAACAGCAGGCTGCGGTGCTCGCCAAAAGCCAGTTTCGGAAGAGCAGAGGCCCGCGAGATCTGATTAGCGCCGGCTTCATTATTAATGAGGATTATTTTCTCATAGAGCCTGCTTTAATGGACTTGATCCTTTTTTACTTGCTACCTAACTAGATATACTTTATACTAACAAGATGCTAGTCTGACGCAGACTTATCGTATGGAAGCTGTTTTCATTTTATGCTCAGTCCAATATTATTTAATATCATCATGTCGTCCCTTTAGAGAAAGAAAAGGACACGTCGAATTTTCCAATGAGAATTAACGTTGGAAAATCCGACGTGTCCTTTTCTTCCACTAAAGGGACGATGTGTGCTTTTTCTAATATCGCACAACTAACAAAACTTGTTATTGTTTGATAATAATGAAAAAGTAAAAAGCTTTAGATTAAATTTCTAAAGTGTTAAAAAATGTTTTTAGGTCTAGATGAGTTTGAGTTGAATAACTAATATTAGTAAAATGATATTGAATTTTATTGGTCCGAATAAACAGAGCTGAAGTAGCTTAATTTTGAATAATAAAAAAGAGTGCTTGTTCTGAATGAAATACGCGAGGAGAGTGCTTGTAATTCGCTTTATCCGACATTAAAATTAAAACTTTTGCATGCGGATAGAGGCTGAGTGGGCATTCTCAAGCTGCAAACAACAATAATCTGCGCGTGAGCGGCACAAACGTACTAAACAAAAATTATTTTTCGCTGGCTCCCTCTCGAACTAAATTAAAACGTCCATTATTAAAAAAAGGCAAGGGAAACAAAATCCGCTGGTAATACGCTCGTGGCGAATTCATTAATTCGGCGTGTAATATAACGAGGCCGTGCGCTTTAAAATCGCAATATTTCACGTGCCAAATATTGTTTTCCAAATTGTGAAAGCCCTTCAACAACCAGCTCTCCTCTCTCTCTCTCTCTCTCTCTCTCTCTCTCTCTCGATGTATGCACGTGCATCGACTTTCTCGTTTAACGAAAAGCCAATTAAAATATTAATTGCCCAGAGCGCAGACGCGGAGTTAACACATTCCCTTTGTCCGCGGCTTGTGCATGTGGAGCTGCCTGTCTACTTCCCAACGATACGCAGCTCTATGCTCGGTAAAGATTCGTTCACTGATGTTGGAAAATTTTCCTGCTCTACGATATTCCTATGAGTGCAGATTTTTCAAAAGAAAAGAAAAAAATTAGAAAAGCAAAAGATACTCTCATTATGCATATATTGAATATGAAATTAATGATTTTACGATCTCTACTATTTAAAATTGAATATTTTACATACCTAAAGTGATAATAAATATATTCATTTAATTAAAGATATACTCCAAATTTCAAATAGAAATATTTAATCAAATTATCATTATGAAATATCGACGTTTCGAAAATATTTAAAAAGATGTGCAAAATTATAAAGCATAATAAATCAAATTTATCAATTTACCAATTTCTCGCAAAATATTTGAAATATGAAAGCTTTAATTAAATAATGGAACTTCAAAGGAAGCCACATAAGGGCATCTGTATAAACATTTTCTAATATACATTTTTGGACTTCTCAAAGTTATAAAGCATGTTTGTAGACTGAAAGCTCAGAAGAAATGTTTGTTTAAAGAAAGTTTTTTCTTTGGAAAAGAAGAATAAACAAAATACTTTCAGAGCACTCTTTTCTCTGTGTTATGCTAATATTTTAAGAAATTTCAGAACTGATCAAGAATTAATTTTGAATATTGTATTTTAAAAAACAGTTTGAATTTTCATTTAAAGTATGTTTTATTTCAGAATGAATTGTGGGTATAGTTCTATTATGTTATGATCAAATAAATAAAACTTCATCACACTGTCGAAGATAAATAAAATATACAGATTTTTCTCAGCTTTTTAATATCTCATGATTCTTTTTAGTATGACCGAAAATAGGAGAAACATTTTTTTTTTGCCAACCGCACGACTGTTAAAATTGTCGAATAAGTCGATTATATTTAACCTAATTATTTAATAAAATTAGTGCTAATTCCTTACAGAATTTTAATTTCCTCTACAAATTAAAAGTAGTTTCATAGATTAAGGCATAATTTAACAACTGTCTAAAGATTTAATTAAAATAGTTTTTATTGGACAGAAGATATGATCTCTAATTCTCCCTGTAATATTAAAATCAAGCAGGGAAAATCATTACCAGTAGTTTATGTCAAGGAGGTGTCGGACTAAAGGACTTTTTGCACCGATAATATGAAACTCTAGAACCCAGAGATCCTGGACACAGCAGGCCACGTCGTCGCTGTAAAAAGGCTTCCCCGGCGAATGTGTTTAGCCAGGCTCGTGCGTATCCGTCAATAACGAGAGCCAGTAACAAGCGCGCATAAACTCTCCAATCGCGGCTGCGCGGCTTTAATCAACTCTCGTGCAGTCGTGATTTCAGCGCCGCACCTCGTGCGCCGTGCTTATACGGGGGAAAATACACGCTGTGTCATCCTTTGACATGGCGCGCGTTTCATTTCGCGCAATGAAAAATAATAATGCTCGATAGTAAAAGTAGAGATGCAAAGTTAAGGTTCGAGCAAAAAACGAAATAGACTACCCACGCCCGCAAGAGCTACGATGGATGACTGTTGATGGAATGTGGAAGTACCTTCGTTACAAGTGAATTCGAAGCAAGGCGCTTTTTTTCTCTGACTAAATTTTATATTTTACTGTATATTTTTTTAAAGACGCATTTATGTATGTAGATAGTAGTGAAAGGATTGAGTATGTGGAAATTTTAAAAATCGAAATGAAAAGAAATTTGAATTTCAAAACAGGGACTTTTTTTCAGTGTTTTACTGTCCGTCAAAATTGAATTTGTGCATATTTTAAATGTTCAAACGAATCGTAATTGACAGTTTTAGTGAAACAGTTTATCTATCCAATTTTACGATTTATGCAGTCAATTAAAAAAGGCTATAAAATTTTTTTTTCTGCATTTAATAAACAATCTATAGTTTGTATGATAGTTTTTTAATTATTCCAAAAAGCAGTTGTGATTCAAAAATTCAAGTGAAATTCGCTAAATCACTGAGGTTATGATTTTTTGTATACAAAATATATTTTTTTTAATGCATAAAATAAAGTGGTAGCTTCAAAACTTTGTAATTGTTCATTGGAAATCGTATCATTTAGATCTTGAAAACAAAGAAATGTTAAAACGTTAGAGAATGTCGTATGACAATACATTAGGTCAGTATTGAGAGGAAATGAAATTTTGTAAAACATCAGTTGCAGCTTAAAAGTTGTGAGCGTGTAATTAGCCTTGGCCTGTAGAAAAAGTACTTAGTAAATCTTAGTCGCAGAAAGTCAGCTAAATTTGCCAGCAGGCTCTTGCGTCAGGAGGAAAATAGCGATAACAAGGCGTGAAATTCGCGCGCGAAAGCGCGAAAGAAAAAGGCAAGAGCGCAAGAACTGCCCGAGGAAGAAACAAGAGCCAAACGAAGCGGAAAAAAGAGGGAGAGCCGCTGGCCAAGCTTGGAGATAAAGCGGGACAGAGAGAAAAAGAGAGTAGCCGTGAAAATCCAAACAGTACGAATAAAGATAATAATTCGCGAGTGGAGCCCGAGGTCCAATCAGCTTTATTGACACTGAGCAGCCGAGCGCTTCGACGTCGAATTAACTCAGCGTTAATTCAACGGCAGGCTAACTACGAGCCTTCTTGGGGGCTGCGGATCCTTCGCCTCCTCCTCCTCCTCCTCCTCCTCCTTTTCCTCCTTCTTCTTCTTCTGCTTGGCTCGCACTGCCTTCGTCGTCGCTGCTTCTTTTTGTTCTTCTTTTTACAATGGCGCTCGTCTTACCGAGGCGAGCTGGCGAGCTTGATACCGGTAATTTGATAAACGTGAAGAGAAAAGCGTGCTCTCAATGTGTTAAGGATCGCAGGATTCTTGGCTAACCCTTTCTGTGTTACGCTTGTTTGCCTTTGCAAAGCCTTCACCATTCGAGGAATTTTTTGTTTGAGTTTCGTGTTTGGCCATTTTTTTTATACTACTTATGTAGAGAGACAATCCGATGATATAAATTACCAAAACAATTTTTCAATATTTTTTTTTGTTTCGGCAAAAAATTTTGGGCACCTCATAAAAATTTTATAATATTTTCAAAATTTTATACAAATATTTACCCCGCTTGGAAATAGCTATTCACGCTTTCCATCAACATCCTTTTTGCCGAAAGCTAAGAATCTTTTTCCGACAAATACTATTCACTATGCTCACAAGAAGAAAAACAGCGGAAATACGCTCTCACTCAGACGCAGATAGATACAAGAAATTCACATCACGTGTAATTTTTTAGCGCTTTTATTCCTACTGTTGCATGTAGGTAAGATGAAAATTGTTGAATAAAATATTTACAATATTTTCAAATATATATAAAAATTATTTAACTTCTTTATTTGAGGAACTAATGTCAGAAAACATCTCTTGGACTTGCTACTACGCTCACCTACTTACTAAAGCAAATACAAGAAATTTTTAATATTACTAAGCTTCTTGTCATTCCTCGCATTAAACACTCGGTCCCTACACCTTTCCCAACTCTGTATGTTTAGCATCCAACGTGAATTTTCCAAAGCCATCGGTTCTCGCTTTGCTTGGAAAGGCAAAAAGGCAAAAGCCTCGCGCTCTTGGGCAGGCTTTGAGTAGCCGGCTTGCAGCCTCCGACATATATTTCAACTCTACTGTTGGAAGCTCTCAGGGCGCGTGTCCGAGGCTTGAGAGAATAAATTGGGCGGTGCCTAGCTCGGCCCGCCAGGTCATTTGTTGTCGTTTGCTCGATAACAGCGGCGGCCTTAATTCTATGCTGCTCCGCTGTAGCTACGCTGCAAACCGTCCGACCGAGCATTGACTCCTACCACTTGATGGATATTCGCGCAGACCGCACTAGCGAGCCAGTCTACATTCAACAATCTTTTCTTTCTGTTTTTAGCTGGCTGACATTTTTTCTCTTTTTCCTTTTCTTTCTTTTGTCATTTTTTTAATGTTGGAATATTTTATTGATTTGTAAAAAAATTAAATAATTGCCACCTGAAATTAGCTCACAATTATGACATTAATTTAAACTAATTAACTGGGAAATGTAGTATGCCAAGTCTTAAAATAAATTTCTTCATGTAAGCTTCTTAAATTTTTAATGAAATAGATTGAGTTAAAGACTGCTTTTTAATTCTCATAAAAATTACTTGAGGTAAATTTCAGTGTCGATAAAAATTTTTATTTTCTAAGAGTAAATCTTTATAAACTCCGTTGAAAAGTAGCTTTGACAATTAAAAATTTCAAAGTAGCAAAAAGAAAAAACCGAAATTGCCGAGGACAGAAGCTTTTTTTTACACAAAGTAACTGAAGCGCACAGTACGAGGTGAAAAAAAAAGCTCGGGTGGCAAATTTTATCTCGGCGAGGCATACAAAAAGCGCAGGGAGTGCGCGAACTATTCAATTCATTCTCACACCTTCGTAGAGACGAAATTCCCACAGTCCGCTCAGCAAGCCAGACCAGAGAGGGGGGGGGGCGCTCTCTCAAATCCCGAACGCGCGAATCGCGGAAACGATAAAAAGCTTGGGCCGAATTATCCTGCTCGTCCGAGGAAGGAAGAGCGACGGCCATTCATTTTTTATCTGGAGAATTTCAGGACGAATAAATTCAGGCCTCTGCCGACTACGGCATCGCCTCCACCGCCGCCGACGGAAACAAAGGCAGCTCATCTCCAGCTCTCCCTGGATTATTATTCTTGGCGCGATTGCACAGCGCTCTACGTTGCTATCTGTTTCCTGCAATGCCTTTTGCACTTGGCTCTCTCTCTCTCTCTCTCTCCCTCGCCCGCCGAGAGCAAAGGGAGATTTAAGACGCCGTGGAGCGAGAGCAATTTTTTTATTATCCGCGCCCTCGGGGATTCGCCTTTTGCTGCTGTTGGCTCATTGACCGCTTTTTTCGGACCTTACGACATGCTGCATTTCACAATTTATTATTTTCACATAGAAATGGAAATTATTTTTACATCATTTCTATTAGCCTTGTGCAAAATTTGCTTTATATTATCGTATATAAGTTTATAATTTATATTACTAATTTTATCTTTCTTTTATGTTTTTATAATTGTATAATAGATTTTTAATGTTTTATACTTAATATTTTTTATTTTCTGAAATTATATTTTTAAGGGGTTAATTTTTTATACATATTAGCTACGATCCAGAGAAATTGTGAATATAATTCCTTTTATAGAAAATTGTAAAGAAAAAGTAGACATTAAATTTTTGCTACGATTCATTCTTTGAATGCCCTTTACTCAACAAAAAGTATCGCAGCTTTTTTATATTATCACTCTTTTAAATTCATCGAAATAGAATGTTTAAATGTGACTTTAAATGTGAAAATATTTTTTAACATTTATATATTGTTTGTAGTATAAACTTACTTTTTAGTTTTTATAATATTTATATAATAATTTTTACACAAACTCAATTTTTTTATCATAAATTATTATTTACATTATAAATATTGCCTTTATAATAATATTATAAAGTTTATATAATTATTAGCCGTCTCGGTAAAAACAGAACGGATTACGTTTTTAAAACCGAATTCTGAAACTGTTGCTAAGTTGAGCCATGCATTTCACATATTAATTTGCTTAAATTAAACCAGTCTCTCTTAGTAAAAAAATAAAAATCTTATAGAACCTTCATTAATTGACCATGTCTGTTCGACAACATTGTTGATTGTTCGCATTGTTTCTGCAAATATCCAACGCTTTGCCATATACCACGCGTGTATCTCTATCTGTGTGCACGCTCTGTTATGTCAATTGGATGCAGAACAAATTGAACTTTGCACCAAACTCTGGATGTTATTTTCGGACCCTACTTAAGTTATATCTTTCTCTGTATGAAAGCACTTTTCGTGAATAAGAACTTTTGCTTCGCTATTAAATAATATTTTTCTATTTAAAAGCACGTATTGACTTAACTCTGGACGATTTAATATTTATTTAATATATAAAATTTATTAGATTTACCATATTCTCTATAAATTCTCAAATAATTACTTTTTAAATTTAAGCCAGCAAACAAGTTAATTTTCACGCCGGAATAATTAGCCATGCACACACCGTGAGAAAGAGAGGGGAGAGAAAGAGAGAAAGCGAGTGGGGGGAGAGAGACTGCCGCAAAGTTAATGAGCTCGTCGCAACGCGCTTTCCCGATGTCATATTGTTTCAGCCGTCGAAGTCAATTTCCGCTTCCTGCGCACTGGCTGCGATTTCCGGCAGCGCGTGTGTGTGTGCGTGCGAATATGCATCGGCAAGCACTTATGTGTCTGTGTGTGTGTGTGTGTGTGTGTGTGTGTGTGTGTGTGTGTGTGTGTGTGTGTGTGTGTGTGTGAATGCGCGCTCGCGTGGGTGTGTTCATCACAAAGGGAGAGCCGCCAATTAATCGGCGAAGCCACGCGGAAAGAGCTACGCCTTGTTTTTGGCGCTTCAGCAGTGTATACAGAAAAGATCGTGGCTTGAAAGAAATAGGAGACGAGCTAGGACTCAATGATTCAGGATAGCCTGTGCAAAGTGAACTTGAGATGAACCGACGAGCTCAATTATAAAGGGCAAAGCTCACTTAAAGGGAATTAGGAGAGCCCGCTGGCAGATTGAAGGCTTTAGCATGCCGATGTCAGTGGTACGAATTGTCACGACGACGACTGTATGGTTAACAATTATTTCCTTCTTTTTGGTGCTCAGGTTTTGATCCTTTAGCTGCATAAATCAGTAAATTTTATCTTGAAAGAAAAGCTAAATTAGTCTCTGAAGCAAGGAGTTTTGAAAAGTTTTTATAATTCTCATTATGCATTCAAAATCTGCCCATAATAAGCGGCGTTCCGTTGGTTGCTGCGTCTACGCTTGATTACTCGACGAGCGGTATAAAGGCTGGCTCACCTTCGCGCAGCACCGGTCAAGCGTATCTACCGTGTCTACCGCGAATTACCAAGTATGATTTTACGCGCCACTCGCCGGAAGTCGTCGCCCCCCCCCCTCTGCTGCCTCATACACGTACGTGTAGTTAGAGCGGCTTTCTGAAATATGTATGGACGCTCGACCCTTTGAGTTGCTTATTCAAAGCCGGCGCGCAAATCACAGACACGTAGCCCTAGCTGCGCGAAACGAGGTCGCGCAGCAACTTGCTGCTCATCGCGCTCTGCCCTTTGTTTTCGAGCGACCCGCTCAGCGAGCTTCCCTCAATGTTGCATTGTGCACTTGCGGAGATGGATGCCCTCACTGGCCCACCTCTTGTTCTCCGGCTTTGGCTTGCGATCTACTGGGGAGGCTCGATGCTTTCGCCTGGGATTAGCTGTCTTTCGATCATTAACATACGGAGACTATATTCTGCTCTTACAACTACTCTTCAGGCTGCTGCTGCTGCTGCTGCTTCTTATTCTTGCAATGATCAGAATCGCACTGCGGCCCTTCAATTTTCTTTTTACTTTTGCTACTAATAGTAAAATTTATCAATTACATACGCTAAAGTTGAAGAAAAAAACAATCGCAAGACAAACTTAGCATACTTATACAGTTCAGGGTCCGTTAAATAAAATGTAAATGCTCCTGTAAACTTTCGTTCCAAAAGATTTCTTTTAAAGTTTCAATAAGTTTAATCTGCGAAAGCAAAGCTCGAAAAAAGAAAAAAAGATTTGGCTGCCGAAAATTCAATTGAGCTGAGCGGCGGCTCAAATTTTTCCGGCCAGTCATCATAACTCGAAAAGCCGGCGAATTTTCGTCCGCAAGCCTGGGCTCCTTTTTAATTCGGCTAGCGTAGCTCGCCGGCAATTTGACTCGGGCCGAATGGCCGATGGAATAACGTTTCGAGCGCGAAATTCCAACGCGCCATTCGCGGGCAGGGAACCGTGCCATTCGTGAATCCCCGGCGGACCTCGACTTTATATATCGCTTTTGCCTCCCTTTTCGTCTTCGGGAAAGAGAGAGCCCCGGCTTTTCCGGAAAAATGCGGCGCTAACCGCCTTTCTTTCTTCTTACTCTCTTCGCTCTGATCTTTATGTGTGTCTGTGTGTGTGTGATGTGTGTGTGGGCCTACGCTTGCGCTCTTTCTTTCTTTCGGGCTCGCTCGCTACTCTCTTCTTATTTCTAGCGGATCGTCCTTGATCTCGTTTGTATTTGTTTCGGTTTGCCTTTCGAGAACATTTTTGTTTTCAGAGCTAATGTGATTTAAGGCACCCTCAGCGAATGGATTTATTAAGATAACGTGAAAACGTGCTGGAGGGGTATTTATGTATAATATTAAAAGCACTTAATTCATTAATTATTGTTTTATGTACATATATGTATAAGATAGTTTAAAATGAACGAAATTGGACCCACAAATTTGGAAGCATAATTATTTTTTTCAAATAGAATAAGAATTGGTGAAGAAATTTATAATCACATTTGGGCTTCTGACCAATTTTTGTTTATTTTTTATCTATCTTTATACGAGAATTCCATAATATTTAAATAAAAGTATAAATGTGATCAATACCTTTAATCACGACTTCAATAAGCATAAAAGGTAATTTATTCTCGACTCATAATTTGAATGAAACATAATTTATTTATAAATAATATTTTTTACTAGGAGTAATTTTTCATCGACACTTTAGTTACACAATATAAAAAGATGTGAGTTCATATTTCGACCAGCATTCTTTGAATGCTTAAAAGACAATATTGAAATTGAATTTTTTTTAAAAATTGATGGTAACTTAATTAGTTGAAACTGTATTTTAAATAATTCATGCTTTTTTATTATAAATTGTACAAGGGTGGTAATGGAAATGAAAATGCGTAGAAGCTCTTTATCTACTGTTACACATAAAATGAAATTATAAAAGAACTAATAATTAATAATATCTTTTTTATAATTATTGAAAAAGAGCCAAAATTTAAATAAAAAGTTAAATTTTGTAAGACTAGAGGGCGTGTAATTTAAAAATAATAATTCAATAGCGAAGCGCGCGTATGCCTTATTCAATTA
>JAPYZB010002118.1:0-16083 GCA_030522745.1 Eupelmus kiefferi | reverse complement strand
CTAATTTCAAGGGCAAAGTTCAGGATAGAGGTAGAGAGAAGGTGCTCATGTGGACTCTGCCTTATGTATGCACAGCATACAACGTATGGCGCTTATATGAACCAAATGTGAACATTCCCTTATGAATGTACACGCGCTATAAAAATATTTTATACCATTCTTATTTCAAGATTACGGTGCAGAAATAATTTTTTGGCTCTCATAGTGTAAGATACCATTTAATTTTTGTATGTAAGTTGATTTATCCCTCTTTTAACTTTTCTCCGTTAGAGACACCATTGGAGGGGTCCTTGATGGTTGCACGGTCGAGCAATCATCGCCAAGTTAAGGGACTTCCCACACTGAGGGGATTTGTGACTGTTGTGACTGTACCGTGTGAATTTGTGATTTGGAACACGGTCGAATCGTACGTGGAGTTCGCCATCTATCTTTGTACCGTTTTTCAATGCTTGAAGTAGATCTACTTGCTGTAAACTACAATTATAGAGGTTGCAATACTAAAGATAGGAAGTAGCTCTTTAGTAACATATGCCGAATAAGAATCGGAATTGCAATGTCTAGCTGATTGTGGAATGTCCCTAACGGAATCATTTCTCAATGGGTCAACCCAACTTGCAATTCTCAGTAAAAGTTTCATAGGAAATTTGAGTTAGTTTGGGTTAGTAACGTTGGCCGCACTTACAAACTCAAATATAATATTGCATGCTCTTGGTTATATTTTTAAAATTTTGTTATAAAACATAAGTAACATACGTATGCCTTTGCGCATGTGCATGTGACGTGAGTTTGCCCTGTGAGTGGTCATTTGCAATGTTCAGGAGACAATGCGCCATTTTGATATGGTACTGATATGTTGACATCTATTCTTATCTATTCTTATTGAAAGTTTACTTTTACTAAACTATCTTTTACTGCATTTGTATAAATTTCTATATCTGCAAATTCATTAATCAAATACTTACTGAAGTGTAACAATCTAAAGTAATTTAGAAGATATATGCACTTGCAGTGAACTACTTGCTTTCATAGGTTTATTATCTATCTTCCTACATAAAAATTGGAACATTTTTTCATGGGCAATGAACTTTAGACTTTTAAATAATTACAAAATAAAACAAATAATTTTGCTGATCGTTATCAATACAAATCTTTACTGAGTAAAAGGAAACTTTCAATGAGAATAGATGTTAATGGATCAGAACCATATCGGAACGGTGCATTGTCTCCGCAACATCGCAAATGACCACTCACAGGGCAAACTCACGTCACGTGCACATGCGCAAAGGCATATATGTGGAAAGAGCCTAAAAAATTGTTTTCGCAACGCATATATGTAGCCCGTTTACTAGTAAAAATTATCACATGCGGAGGATTGAACGCAACACTGAAAAATTATATTGAAAATAAGAATACGAAAATTCATAAATTACTATTTAGAACGAATTTTATATGATCTTTATTTAAAGGCTCCATTCTGGAGTCCATACTATTTAGAACGAATTTTATATGATCTTTATTTAAAGGCTCCATTCTGGAGTCCATCTTATTGAGTACTATAAATTCATATCTGTATGAGTCGAGACAAGACTCAAGATGATGAATAGAGTTTAGCGTGATAAAAAATTTGTTTAAATACATTGCATATATCATAATTCTGTTTAACTTTTTAAGTAATGTAGCCATTTTCCCCTTCTAAATAGAAATTTAGGGTTAGGGAATATATAGAAGACGACTCATTAAACCGAACGAAATGCAATCTTTGTTCCAGTTTGTATATATAGACGTGCACGTTATTATAGAATTATATACAACCTCACAGTAACTACAATTAACATACATAGAGTTCAATTAAATTTGCTGTATTTTTTTATTTATATAAATGTATTATAATTTAATATGTTTCAACATATACAGTATAACAAAGAAAGTTGATTATTAAATTGGTACAATAAGTAATTAATTATAATACCCAAAAATCTCCTGACGTTTTAATTTTTTTCATATTAAAATGTATTACAACTAAACGTTCTATATTATTAGAAATATCGGTGTAATTATATGGTGGGAAATTTTTTTTTTATTGAATTCCTTTGTATATTCAATATTATTCTGATTCTGAACCCGACTTTATAAGGTCTTACTCACACTTGTATTTTATTTGTTCTCAATGAAAAGCACATCACCGCATGTCAAGTTATATAGATATTTAGTCAGCAATCACGAAAATGAAAAAAAATTCAGTTAGTAGCAAAACATACCAATTTTTTAATACTCTTATTACCATTTGTTTAAGCAATAATAATTACGCAATAAATCAACAAACGACTGACCAATAGCATGCTTCGCTTGAACAATGTCTGGGTAACCAATCACAACTCTCCTAATCCGAAGAGTTAACCTCACTTAAAACACTTCAAAGTACCAACTCTTCAAAAATCTTTATTTAAAAAAATATAAAAATATGATTTGATAAAAATTTGTAATAAATCAACGTTATTTACCAAACAAATGGAACAAAAATCCAAACATCACCAAACAGCGCGGTCACGCGCGCGCCCGGGGCCACTATTACAGAAGCATCCACATAGAAACATGGCACCACCACCACCTCGGCTTGGGCTCTGGTAATAACCTCGCGGGAGTCGCGAGTCGCGCCTGCGAAGTCTCTGGGCTCACACCAGCGACGAGCTACTTGCCGCGTCCCGGCACGACAAAACCTGCGACTGAATAATCAACGGAAAAGTCTTCCCAGCTTCAATAATCAAAACAGTCGCTCGAATAACGAGAGGGAAAAAAATCGCGCCTCTTTTTCCGTAGTTCAAGGTTAGGTTCGGCTGGGACAATGGCTGCTAAAGTTGCCGCCGCACGGAGATGCTGTGACCGCGAGTAGGCATGCTCCGAGAATTGTGATGATTCTACGAGGAAGAAAAAGACGCACTTAGCGTGGAATTCGAGATCGAGAGAATAAGGGCAGCGAGTCGGTGAGCTTTTTGATTTTTTGCAGGGGAAAGTTTGGGTGGTTTTCTGTTGATGGTAGGCCGCTGCCGCGAAACGCGGGTTGCCGGCTCGTGGATTAACCTACAAAGTTTAGCCGCGCGTTTCTGCTTTCGGCGGGTTTTGGTTTTGGATATAGAGAGCGTTTTATTTGTATTGAGGGCATTTTTGAATTCATGCGGTATTTCGTTTCTTTGTTCCGGAATTGCTTGAAAATTTTTAAATTTTTTATGAAATTAAGAAATTATTGTTATTTTTAAGCTACACTTTTAAACTTTAAAATATATTTTTATAATCTGTGTAAATAAAGAAATTTTATGTTTATAACTTTGTTTTATTTTATCAGATTGGAAAAATGGAGACTGTTAATAAGGAACCTAGTGACAATGTGGAGAAAGATAAGATTAACGAATCGAACAAGTCAAGTGAAAAGATTGCAGAAGAGAACGCAGAATCTAATGATACAGAAATACCTAATAAAGAATCTGAACTGGTGACCAATCAAATAAAGGATAAAGATGAGGTGCCGGCAGTTACAGAAGTTTCTGAAACTGCTATGGAAATTGCAGATTCACCTGAAATCAACAGGATAGAGGGTGAAAATAAAATCCAAGATGAAGAAACTCCAATGGAAGTTGATCAAGTTAAATCTCCTCCAGAGTCACAGAATTCAAAAGAAGATTCTAATGAAGATCAAGAAAAAGATAATAAAAATGATACCAATGACAAAGAAGAAATAGATGAAAACAAAGAAGCTGACGAATTAAAAAAAGATACTGTTGAAAAGGAAGTTGTTGAAAAAGAAGTTGTTGAAAAAGAGTCTGATTCACACAAAGAGTCTGAAGAATCTAGTAACAGTGAAAAAGAATCTAATAAAGATGAGCAAGAAACGAATAAAAATCAAGAAGAAAGTAATAATGGCGAGGAAGAATCTGACAAAAGTGAAAAAGAGCCACTTAAAAATTCTGAAGATTCTGATAAAATTAAAGAAGATTCTAGCAATAAAGAAGAATCTAGTAAAGATGAAGAAACCAAAAAAAGTATAGATGATAACTCTTTGAGCTCTCACAGTGATAGTAGTGCAAAAAAGATGTTACCAGAGGAATCTTCAGAGCAGACTGAAACTGTTGAATGTATTGATGTTGATATGGAAAATGAAAAAGAAGTGTCTTCTGAAAAAAATAATGATATAGCAAAAACAGAGTTTGTACAAATTAGTCAAGATAAAGATGATTCAAACTTGGACTCAAATCAGCCTGAGGCTGAAGATCCCTTTGGAGGTGACAATCTCAATGCTCAAAGTAATAGTGTTGAGCCAATGGAGGTAGATTCTGCAAGCAAAGATAAGAGTTCAAAGACTAGTGAAGAAGAAAAAGAAGAAAGCATAAAAGATGCAGAAAGTTCAAATGAAAAAGAAAAGGTGATTGATAAATTAAACTATAAATTCTGTCTTCATTTGTTGTGTTACTTATTTTAAAAGAGTAAAATATTTTTTAGTTAATTTTTTTTAATATATTTTAAATTCAGTATTCTATAAAAATAATTATTTATTTTTCTATTTACTGTACATGATATACCCTATTACGTAAAAAATTACAAAAGTACTTGGTTCAGTCAGATCATAAAAACAGTATTTAATGTGAAATTTAAAAAGGAAATTATAAATATTAAAAATTACAAGAAAACTAAAGCCAAATCATGGCAGAAATGTAGCTTGTATTAATTGGAATGAAAAAATTACATTATTTTTTTTATATTTTTATTATAAATTTTATATAAATAATTTTTATTAATTTTTTTAGGATGATTCATCTTCAGATTCAAACAAGGATCAAACTAAGAAAGACGAAGAACAAGATCAAAAAGAAAAAGAAAAAGAAAAAGAAACAGAAACAGAAACAGAAAAATCAAAAGACATTCAAGAAGAAACTTCTTCAGAAGGATCCTCTGAAAAAAAAGATAAGGATCCTGCGGACAATATCTTACCTGGTCAAGATGACGAGCTTTGCATAATTCCTGATAGTACAAAAGAAAACAAAACTAGTGATAAAGATGAAACAGATAATGCACAATGTGGAGATATGGATAAACTAGTAATAGTTGAAGATGAAGTTGAAAAAACAACTGAAATTCCAAAGGAGAGTGAAGCAAGCAAAGAAACGTCATCGACATCTAAACCAACAGAAAAATCCAAAGAATCTGCTGATCTTAAAGTGGCAGCATTGTCGACTGGAACAAACGATATACAAGTAAACAAATCGCCCGAAGCTCCAACCATAGTGACTTCCGACATAATTGACGTTGAAGACGACGCTAAAAATTCTGAAATAGAAGAAATTTCTTCTAAAGAAGTTTGCAAGCAATGCAAAGAAGAAAAGACGTGTCCAATCAAAGTCAAAGTGGGTACAAAGACCTTTAATGTTTGTTCTGACGCCTGTAAAACTTCCTTTTCTAGCGATAATAACAAAGCTACCGATATTCCCAGCGAAGGTGTGAATTCCAAAAGGGATAAACGCTGCGCGAATTGTTTATTAATCGTCGAATCAAAGGATGAGCGTAATTTATCATGGGAAACGATGGAATTTTGTAATGAAGAATGTTTGGGAAAATTTCAGACCAAGTACGGTAGCTATTGTCGAAACTGCAATGGAGCTGTTCAGCCTGTAAGTTTGGGAAAGTATTGCGTGCGATTTGGTTATGACGTTAGGCAATTTTGTTGCTCAACATGTCTGGAGGAATTTAAAAAGGGATTAAAAGTTTGTAGTTATTGCCAGAAAGATATTAGCGCAGGTACCGAGGGATTCTTAGCTCCAGTCGGCGACAAAGGTCAATTTAAAGATTTTTGCACTCAAGACTGTATGGAGAAGTACTCGAGAATGAATTCGTCGGAGCCTCCAGTTCCCGAAAAAAGAGTTTGCGGTGTTTGTCAAGAGGTAAGGCTCCAAAATTTTAATTAAAAAAATTCTACCTATATATTTTTTTTAATAGTTAGATTAAAAAAATATTGCTGTTTCATTTCAGGAAAAAGTTATGCATTGCGAAGTTCAAATTGACAGGAATCCATCTGTACCAATTTGCAGCGAGCCCTGCTTTGCCGCCTTCAAATTCGTGAACAAAGTAGATCCCGATCAGTGTTCTACCTGCAAAAAGTATTTTCAGCTGCCTACGAAAAAAGGTTTTGTTGTATTCTATGAGGATGAAGCTCACACATTCTGCAACAAAACCTGTTTAAACGTTTTCATCATCACAAATCGGAAAATTGTTCCTTGTAACTGGTGTAAAGTAAAGAAATACAATTTCGACATGATAAAAAAAGAACTAAAAACCGGTCAGGTGATGATGATGTGCAGTTTGAATTGTTTAACTTTATATCAGGTAACTGTATTGATTTTTAATTACTTTCTGCAATAGTAGTAATCGATTATCTTTTACAAATCTAACTAAAACCAACTTTTACGCAGGTATCGATAAACGCGGTATCCGCACGTCGTATACACTGCGACTTCTGTAAGGAGTTTTCGCAAGCCCAGTATCACCTAACTATGTCTGACGCGACGATCCGAAACTTCTGTTCGTACAAATGCGTTATGAACTTCCAAGCTCAGTATACTAAGTCACCGATCACTATACCTAGTGGAGATGCCGCGTCGGCGGCGGCGCCGAATCCAACCGATCCAGTGCCAACCGGCATTCCGAAGCGAGCCGTGGCACCGCCTAGGGCTATTCAGCCCGCACCCCAGTCCACCATTGCTCCTCCGGATCACACTTCGTCGCTGGGCCCGAAGAAAACTTTACCAGTGATATCGTCCGTAACGAGCTTGGCTGCGATCGCCAACGGGCAGACTCAGAGTTCAGTGCAAACTAGCATAGGCACTTCAGCCATGCAGCCCATCACGCTGCAGGGTAGTCACCCTGTAAGATTATTTATTTTATTTTATATGTAATTAAAAAATGAAGGTTGATTTGTATAGTTTAATCCTCTTGGTTTCGGAGTAAAGCTTTATTTCTATACTGTTATTTGACAGAAAAAATTTAAAAAAGAATTTAACTTATAAAAAATTATGCTATATAAAAGTTTTTATTAAATAATTTTATATTTAGGAGATTTAGGACATAAGAGGATTAATTATACCTAACGCCAACTCCAATCACTGTTTAACCAATTATCTAAACTCACATAGAATCCTATTAATTTTACAGGTGATCTACAAGCAGCAGGTCGTTACGAGGCCGACATCACCGGTGGAGATCGGTAATAAGATGACACAGTGCAGGCCGCAGATGCACACCAAGGGTGTG
This sequence comes from Eupelmus kiefferi, assembly GCA_030522745.1. Classification (NCBI taxonomy): domain Eukaryota; kingdom Metazoa; phylum Arthropoda; class Insecta; order Hymenoptera; family Eupelmidae; genus Eupelmus; species Eupelmus kiefferi. The sequence goes on along the minus strand of JAPYZB010002118.1, from coordinate 8,790 downwards.
TCGGTGCGACCAGTGCCCTGTCATCAGTCCACCCAGACCGACGGTTTGGACCGAGTTATCGTGCCCATACCCGTGCCGATCTACGTACCCGTGCCCCTTCACATGTACAGTATGCCCTTCCCCGTTCCTGTGCCCATACCCCTGCCGATACCCGTACCGATATTTATACCGACGACGCGTAATAGCGCCAAAGGAATATTTAAGGAGATCAAGCGGATACAGGAGAAAATACCTTCGGATCCCTTCGAAGCCGAGCTTTTGATGATGGCAGAAATGGTTGCGACTGAAAAGAAAAACGAGAGTGACTCGGACTCTAATGACGAGGCCAGGTATGTGGCATTTTTTTATTTAGATGCTTAGTATTTTGAACGAAATTTAAAAGTACATTTTTTTTATTCATATCAATCAAAATAAAAATTATCACAAAAATGCAATCTTGTAATTGTAAATTTATAAAGCCGTTGTATGAAAAAACAATCGTTTCGTAAATCATGCTTTTTATTCAAAGTAATGATTGCACAATAGCTAAAACGTTGATACTATAATCTTCCAACCATCATTCACGAAGAATTACTTAAAGTATTTCCTTACGTATCACGTGTCTCGAGATAAAACGACAAGCTAAAATCTCACATTACTCGGATCTACGGAATGTCAATCAGGCATTTAAACTGCTCTTTATTTTTTCAGGGACGAGGGTGAGACCGAAGCTACAAACGCTTACAGTCCGGAAGGTGTGGATTCCACAAACGCTTTCGGCGACGACATGCTGCAGATGGCTCTGAAGATGGCGACTGAGCTGGACGAGCCCGCAGTTGATCTCGAGACCGAGCTTACACCCAGCACCATACAGACACCCCAAAGGCCACAGAACGACGAGCCTTCGGAGAATGACGGTGAATGTCAATTTTAGTTAACTCTTTTTGTGGGACAATAATTTTTATACTTTTTTTGTTGCATACTTTATTTTAATTATTTAATTACTTACTTTTATTGAGAAGACTTTTTTTTAATCTTATAGTTTAATTGTTTAACCTGTGCGTTTCCCATGTATTGAAGAGAAGTTGCGTAAAGCAACTGCTAGAAATTTGTCATAATAAATTAAAAATATATTGTATGTAAATACGATTAGAAGTTTTAAATATTTTTTTTTTACTTTGAACAAATAAAGATATTGGGTTTATTTGTACTAATCAATTATTAATTTTTTATTAAATAACCATGTAATTTCTTATTTAAAAATGTTAAGATTTTAATACATCAAGCTATTGGCATTTCATCAAAATAATCATTTTCCTTTTGCAGTCCAACCAGAGCGGGTGTCAGCTCCAAGGGGTCGAAAGCGCGGCTCTTACCGGGGTCGCGGTGGTGGTCCGGCGAGTAAGCGTGGCCGTCGGGGCGCTTCAAATGCAAGCACCGGGAACGACGTCGGGATGCTGCAATCCCAGGGCGGCACCGCTACTGCTGGCCAAAACCAGTCGGGGAGGTTTGTCGAGCCAACCGAGCGGCCCGACGCCAACATGGCATTGAAGTACACTTTTGGAGTTAACGCCTGGCGGCAATGGGTACTGTTTGTTTTTTTAAGCTTAGTTTTGATGTCCATTGCTGTGAAAGATTGTATGGTTTTGTTTTGTGAAGCAGATTTGGGATTTATTCTTTGTTAATGTTTAATTCAATATGAGGAGTAATATGAGAATGCGTAAAATTAAGAATAACTGTTGGCTTTGATTTTTTCCTTGTTTTTTTTTTTTATTTTTAAAACTAATTTAATATTTACCAGGTTATCACCAAAAATGCAGATTTGGAAAAACAAAATACACCAACGAGGAAGTTAAAGTTGTTTAAAACAGATTTGCTTCAATTAACTGCGGATGAGTTGAATTATTCGCTTTGTCTGTTCGTAAAGGAACTTCGAAAGCCAAATGGTGGCGAGTACGAACCTGATACAATATATTACTTATGTTTAGGGATTCAACAATATTTGTTCGAAAATAATAGGATAGACAATATTTTTACGGATGCTTTCTACGAGAAGTTTACCGAATGTCTGAACGATATTGCAAAGAAATTTGCTTCGCTTTACAATGACGCATGTAAGTTAAACAAAAAAAAAACAAAAAAAAAACAAAATTTCTAACATAAGCTATATATTTTTACTTTAATATTTTACTATTTATTTTTTAGTGTACGTCGTCACAAGAGTAGAAGAAGAACATTTGTGGGAATGTAAGCAACTTGGGGCCCACTCACCTCATGTTTTGTTAAATACGCTTATGTATTTTAATACAAAACATTTTAATTTAGTGGTGAGTAGTATTACTTTTTTGTAGTTTATAGATTACTTTAAATTTAGTCTAAATTTTATTTACTTCATGATATATTAATATAAAAAAAATCCGCAGTCTGTTGAGGAACATATGCAGCTTTCTTTCTCTCATATAATGAAACACTGGAAGCGAAATTCAGCTCAAGCAGCAACTGCCGGGGGTAAAACACCTGGTTCAAGAAATGTATTATTACGATTTTATCCTCCTCAATCTGCCCTTGGTAAGAAAATACATTTAAAGAAAACATATTGTTTCTTTTAAAGAAAATAATATAATGGAATAAAATTCTTTAGAAGCGAATTCCAAAAAGAAGAAAGTCTATGAGCAGCAAGAAAATGAGGAAAATCCATTACGCTGTCCTGTGAAGTTGTATGAATTTTACCTTTCAAAATGGTTATTATATTTTTATATAATTTAAATATTACCAAAACTTTTATCAGCTAAATTTTTAACTAATAAATTTGATTTACATTTTAGCCCAGAAAGCGTGAAAACAAGAAATGATGTATTTTATCTTTTACCAGAAAGAAGTTGTGTACCAGACAGTCCAGTTTGGTATTCGACATCAGCATTAGCGAAAGAACACCTTGTAAAAATGCTATACCGTATCAAAATGGTGAAAGAGATTAACGTGGCTCTTCTATCGTGCTAATGACGTCGTTAATTTTAATTTTTAAAGAAATGAAATGACCTTAGTTTTCATGCTGTGCATTCAATGTAAAATAATTTATAAAATTTCATTCGCAATAACGTTTTTGTGAAAATCGCAGCTTTCTTTTAAGATTATGAGATGAACTATTCGGAAACAGAAATGATTAATTTCATTCTGTATAAAAACGTTGCCATTTTGCTTTTCGATCTGCTCTTTTTTTTAAATTATTTTTGATAAAAATTGCGAATTAAACGGTTTATTAAGTTTTTACAACTTCATGAATATATATTAGTTGATACTATCTAGCTCTTAAGGTTTTTGTATTGCCTTAGGTAGATTAATTGTACACAGGAAAATAATGAAAACATCAGTGATAAAATAAGATTCACGTAAATATCGAATAATTCAAATAGAATAACGAGTACTTCTCTTTACTTTGAGATATGACAAATATTTTTTGTATATAAAAAGTGGCTTTCATTGACATTTAATGTAATTTTAATATAGAATCATCTGTGACTGAAGTACTTTGTAATATAAAACAAATTGTTTCACATTTCATAGGTATTTTTATTAAAACCTTATGTCAGTAGTCTATCTCTACATATAAGGACAGTATTTTGATCGTGAACTTATTGTAAATTTATAAACGTAAATTTAATAGATTAAAAAACTTTTTAATAACAAATAGTTATGATATTTTTATAACAGTAAAAAACAATTTATCCAGTTTTTTTTGGTTTTACAAATGATCTGCTGCGTTTCATTTTATGACGATGTAATTCCAGCTCGTGTAGTTTGGAATGAACTTCAGCAAAGATTTCTGCTTGTTCTTCTGCTGGTATAGTTTCTCTGAAAATTGAATTAGATTCATTTGTTAAATTTGCTAAATTATATCAAAATCATCTTATTTACAGTGTAAATAGAATCAATACATAAAATATTAAATATTTACACTATATTAGACTTCTCAAACATTACAGTACTTAGTACGTTTTTTATACTATATAGAATAATTAAATATAATCATATTTTTTTTATTTTTATACATTAAATTTGTTTTTCAGAAAAAAAAGTGTGTATGTATTTATATAAAAACAATAAAAGTTCAAACTGTATACTTTTACTATAATCAAAAAAAAATTTTTTAATTAATACATTTATGAAAAATAATTTATTTACCACTAATCCATTATTTTTTAACAAAAAAATTGAATTGAAAAAAAATAGTCTAAATTTTAATACATGGAATTTTATGCTAAATTTCCAAGTGCCAGCTATATTTTAAAATAAATATTAGCTTAAAAACCAACAAAGTAAAATATTTTTATATTATATATTATATTTTATTTATTCTGAAAAACAAAATTCTGAAACTCTTAACAATCAAAATGAGATACTTTACCTGTACATCTTCATAAGATCATATTTCTCCCATGGTTTTTGGTGGATTTTCAGTGCTGCTTTGGTCCTTCGTTTTTCATTCACCATTTTCAATGGATCAATGAGCCCTTGCATATTCATTCTTTCCCATCTTACAAGCCATGGTGTTGGTTTCAAAGGTATTTTCATATCATTCACAGGTACAGCTGTACCTTCTCTATGATATTCTGGTTCCATATCCAATGGAAAAGTACTGTATTCTGGTGGACAATCGCGTAAATAAAACAACTCATCATCTAATCGTTTTTCAAGCCTGCAATAACAAAAATCAGAATTTATATTTGATCTACCCATTCAACTTTAATTAGTATCAAGACACCCAACCTGATGACTTCAATCCTTTGAATCGCAGGATCATACATATCAAAATTGACTTCAACTCCTAAGTTGTCAATAACATTTCTTAAAATAAATGATGCTCTCAAGCCACAATTTCCTCTGTAAATACATATACCTAGGAAACGATTTGTTTTGCCTGGAGCGTGTGGATCAGAATGAGTTACAGCTACAATAGAGCCCACATAAAATTCTGGAATCTCAACATTTGATCTTCGTGCCAACATGTCTTTTCTTTCCAGTTTTTCTCTTAGCTTATTCCTCATTGAAGGATTTGGATCTGGTAAGAATTCTGGATAAACAAAGCGATAATGTTGAGGTACAAAAGGTTCACCAGTGCCAGTGGGTTCTTTATTTTCTGTTTCTTCTTGCTTTATTTCTTCTTTTTCTGCTGTCGCTGCAGTTGCCATACTACGGCTTTCGTGGGAAACTGAAATTAATAAGCGAAAATTCATGTCTTGTTTATTTGTTATTTATTATTTGAGAAATTTGAAATTATCATGAATTTAAACTTCAGGTTATGAAACACAATTAATGTTATGAGGTTAAAAACATTATTATATTACTTACAGCTTCTTATAATATTCCTCAGTTGTAAACCATATTTTAATCTTCCCGCAATCGCCATTTTTGCGGTTTTAAACTAATAAATTGATATCAAAATTAAAAGTTAAATTGTTAACAATGCATTAGCGGCCGATTGTTGGTGTCCGGCATTGAGGTTATGTTCTATGCAGCTCTTATGTATCACATCTGCGCTGAGGATAGCAGAAGGTTTCTACTGTATACATCATATGATCAAAACATTTTTAAAAAACTATTACTAACAGATATAGATATGTAATCTAAGTAGAAATAAATTCATTAATAAAACATTATAAAATATAATAAGCTTAAGTAAATCAAATTATAATCAATATTTGTTACAGATTATCGAATTTTAAATTTCCCGCACTTTTCATCGGTGAGGTTTGGCAACGCTGTATTATAACCTTACTTTTCAGGCGCACACCAAATAGCCTTTTATAGCCTCTCGTCAGATTTAGAATTATACGAAATTCGAATACGGTAATTATATCCATTTAAAGATTAGTTAAATAATAATTTAAATTTTCAACGTTTAATAACTAATTCAACTTTTTTGTCTTCAATAGGATTCAAATTCGTATTTGTCAAAATTAGTGATACATTATTATATTTGTATAATAAATTATAAACTTGCATAGTTCTATTTATTTATAGTTTCAACAGTGTAATATTCATATTCAATATCATTAAAGTATACTTTGGGATTGTTAAAAAATGTTTTTTTTTTCAGTTAACTAGTCAAAAGCACATTAAAATGGCTCGAGTACCTGATGAGGAGTTAAAGAAAGCATTTGCAGAACTTCATGAAAAAGTTATTGATACAAGGCAAAAACTTAAGTTAGCTGATCTTCAAATTGAAAATCTTCGAAGATCAAAACAGCGTGCTGAGCTAACGCAGGTAGAAATGAAGTCATTGCCTGAAAATACAAGAACATACGAAGCTGTTGGTCGCATGTTTTTACTACAAGACATGAATACAATTAAGTCGGATCTTGAAAAGCGTACAAAGACAGCAGATGAAAAAATAAAGACTTTAGAAAATAATAAAGTCTACTTGCAGAGGAATTTAAAAGAAAGTGAAAACAACATCAGAGATATGGTTCAGAGAAGGCAGAATCAGGAAACCAGCTAAGAGTTGTGATAATTGAACTATTATATTATTGACTTTTTATCACTTTTATATCTAAGTGCTTGAATAAGAGAGTCTATAAGTTGCTTTTTTAAGTTTCAAATGTTTGAAGTAAGAAACTGCTAAAATCAAGGCAAATAATGCACATGAATTTTGAAGTCAAACTTTAAAAATAACCATTTATATTAATAATGTATTAATTTTATTAATGTATTAAATACTAAATTTTTTTTGGAATTTTTATGTTACCATTTATTTATCAAAAATATTAGTTGAAATAATAAAATCATTGTACAAATTTATTACAAAAACACAAATAAAATATTTCATTATAAATTAATACTTTTGTGTCAAATTTATTTAAATAATTATTATAAACTTATACTTATTTTATTTAATTGTACAATAGGCTTACTATTGACTTAAATGTTATTAATTAATTACAAGAAGAATCACATTTATTATTAAAATTATTAAATTGATTCAAATATTTATTTTTGTGATTTAAGTTCTGTAAAATAATAAGATCTATTTTTTATAAATTTAAGTCAATATTATTAAAAAAACTTCTGAAATGAATTTCTGATATCCAATGGGCCTACAGTATATGAGTATTTCTAATACCATTGTATAGATATTTTCTTTTTGTATATTCAGGTACAAAATTAATTCGTTATTATTACATTGTTTTACACATGAAGTCTGTTTCTTTAATTGTATTCTTTTTGCTTAATTATTCTTTGAGATTATGTCTGAAATTTATAAATGAAAGAGAAATTTTTCGAACTTTTATACGCGCTATTTACAGGTATCAAAAGGTACCAAAATTGTACAACTTTGTTTTCTTGTGTTTGTATAAATTTCTCTCAATATATATATATATATTTTTTTATTTATGGCCACTAAAACGACTTACAATAAGAAAAAGTTCAATTTTCACGTCACCTTTGAATATTACACTTTATATTAGATACCGTGTAAAAGAAATTTACGTAAATTGCCATCTAAGCTCTTAATTTTTTGAGTGTCGATGAGAATGATTGAATTTATGATGTCTCGGGCTGTCGGAAACCATTAATAAATTGTCTTTATTAGACAGGTGTCAGCTGCTTAATCTAGTAGGAGTTTCCTAGATCCGTTTACAGAGCTGAAAGTTTGATTCTTTGGAACTTTGCATAAACCCATTAAATCAAGATAAGTGGATGCAACCACTATCTGTATGCAAATTTTTCATAGTAAAGTTTTCATTAACGCGTAACGCCCGACGACACCTACTATATAGTATGTTGAGTTGCACGCACCTGTAAATGCAGTGTCTGACACCGTAAATCACGGTGCCCCTAATCGGCACCTTACTTTGAAGTGCGCACGCCCGAAAACGTCCTGTCGACGTGCCGATTTTTCTTGAAAACTTCTTTCCATGGCTAAGATCGAAGAACAGCAAGTCAGCAACGATTAAACGATAATAAAATTTTAATAGCGCGGACGCAATATACAAATTGTAAAATCTTAATGAAATAACTAAATTTTAGTTTTTATAATAGTAGTACTATGACAAGCTTGAATATTAAATTTTATTTTTATAAAAGTGTATAATTAAATTGTAATTTTTAAATTAAATAAATAACAAAAATATAACATTAAATATTTGACAGTAATGAAAATAAATACTTCAACAAGTTTCTTATATTATTATAATTTGATTCACATTTTAGAAAGCTGATAAATAATATAGTAATATTCAAAAAAACATAAATAATATCTATGATGTTTTGCTAAATTTTTCATTATACAGTAAGACGCTGTAGTTCTATTGTAGAAATAATTGTTTCAGAACGTGCTCCGTACTTCCTGTTTACTCGTAAAGTATACGTTATTTAACTGATTGGTCAATTTTTAACGATCTCTTAATCGGCGACATAGTTTTCAAATCTACGAGGAACAATGAGAACAGTGCACAGAACTCAATATGGAAGCGTACTTTTATTAATTTAGAGAGATTCTATTCTAACAGTAATTTATTTTTTATTGATAAAAAAATCGCAAATAAAAATCTTAAGAAAAATCTTGATCAACAGCTATTTCCTGAAGTAAGTATAAATTCACTTACTTTTAATTGATTAAATTTTCTCACAATTATTGAAAATATAAAATTACTTTCCTTTTGAATGATTTTTTAATAAGTTAATACTTTACAGCAAAAGATACCCTTGCTTTTTTAAGGTAAAAATTATTAAAACGAACACAAATTTATTTACTAGAAGTGGATTTACAATTTATTTTATTCAAAAGTGATTTTAAAAATTGGATTTCAA
>JAPYZB010002116.1:0-12705 GCA_030522745.1 Eupelmus kiefferi | reverse complement strand
TTTTTCTTTTTTCCCTTTTATTTTTTCTCTTTTTGCGTACGATTAATGATCTCTGGATTCAGGGAATAGTGTAGAAAATAACTTGTTTTACCAACTGCCAACAGGAAAGGGAGGCAGGAACACCGAGTCTCTGACCACTGAAGGTAGGTACCGCTTTTAGTCCTTTGGTAGCCATACATTCGACTTATCTTCATTATCATGTTAATTAACGGGCACAAATTTGAATGTAAATAAAAAAAAGAATTACATTTGTCGTCTGATTTAATTTTAACGTTTCACGCAACATGATTTGCAGAGAATCGTGGAGAATTTCTGGAAAAGTTGCAACGGGCTCGTAGTCAAGTTAAGCCAAATTCCGTGAGTCAACCGATTCTTTCAAGACCTGGACCTACAAGACTGGTTATCGGAAATTGGGCTCTCTCTAGTAAAAAAGAAAGTGAACTTTGTATTCACAATAGCGATGGTCAACAACAAGCTACTATTTTACGAGAAGATTTGCCAGGTTTTATCTTTGAATCAAATCGTGGTACTAAGCATTCTTTTACTGCAGAAACTAGTTTAGGTAAATATAACTTTATAAATTATTACAAAAATATATAGAACGTTTAAATCTTAACATTAATAAAAATTTAAACATTTTTTATTAGGTCCAGAATTTGCAGCTGGATGGGCTGGCAAGCGTGGTAAACGGCTGCGATCGAAAATAGAGGCTATCAAACAGAAAGTTAAAAGCCAAGCTCAAGAAATATACGAGTGCTACTTTAAGGCAGCTCAGGCACAACCTCGCGGAGTAGTCGCAAAATTAGGTGCAATCGTCATACAGATAGAAAAAGCATGCCTGAAACAACAGCAACAATCAGGAAGTCGTGAGTGGCGTACAATACTGCAAAGTGCCCTCGATGAACTTAAAGTTTTGTTGAATGAAGAAGGAAAAGTTTCGGCCTACGAATTGCATTCTAGCGGCCTCATACAAGCGCTTCTCGCGCTACTGGCTGCACCTCCTAATACAAGTGCGCAACAGCTTTCTCCCCGTATGAATAAGTTAAGGTTACAAAGGATAGCTGTATTTAAGACTTGTTTCCAATCGAAGGATTCTACAAAGGGTGATAATTTTGCCAAAATTCTTGTTCAAAAACTTGTTTCCGTGTTGGAATCTATCGAAAAATTACCTGTTTATTTGTATGATACACCAGGATCTGGATACGGTTTACAAGTAAATATTTTTTTAAGTTATTGATACCAATTTGATTAACAAACTTGAATTATTTTAATATTTATCCAACTATTTTATTTACTTACAGATATTAACCAGGCGATTAAGGTTTAGGTTAGAAAAAGCAACTGGTGAAAGTGCTTTAATTGATAGGACTGGTAGAAATTTAAAAATGGAGCCTCTTAGTACTGTACAGCAATTAGAAAATCATTTGTTAAAGATGGTTGCCAAACAGTGGCATGATCATGACAGGAGTTCGTTTACTTTTGTTAAAAAATTAAAAGAAGCAAATAAAATTACCTTTAAATATCAACATGATTTTGATGAAAATGGATTATTATATTGGATTGGGACAAACGCTAAGTAAGAATAAAAATATGTAGTATAAAAATTGAATTTAAATTTTTTGTTGCAAACAGTTTTTATATAATATTTATTTTTTTCTGCTACAGATCTTCTCCTGAATGGGTGAATCCTGGTCAGTATGGTCTTGTTGTTGTGACATCCAGTGACGGTCGTAATTTACCTTATGGACATCTTGAAGATATACTTAGTCGAGATCCCTCAGCCATGAATTGTCACACTAACGACGATAAAAGAGCTTGGTTTTCGATTGATTTAGGTGTTTGGATAGTACCAACATCATATACTTTAAGACATGCAAGAGGCTACGGTAAAAGCGCTTTAAGAAACTGGATGTTCCAGGTGAATATGATTATTTAAATTTATCAGTGTTGTTAAATTGTACTACTACTATATCATTATAATTTCATTCTTTTTTTTAAATATTAGGCATCAAGAGACGGTATTAATTGGACAACTTTGTATACTCACGTTGAAGATTGCTTACTAAATGAACCAGGAAGCACAGCGACATGGACATTGGATCCATTAGTGACTAGTGAAGAAACTCAAGGCTGGCGTCATTTGAGGTTACAGCAAACTGGAAAAAATGCTTCTGGTCAGACCCATTACCTTTCGGTATCAGGTTTCGAGGTATATGGAGAAGTCACTGGTGTTTGTGAAGATCTAGGGCGAGCTGCCAAGGAAGCTGAAGCTTGTGTACGAAGACAAAGGCGATTAATTAGATCTCAAGTTTTGAGGCACTTGGTTGCTGGGGCTAGAGTAGCTCGAGGTCTCGATTGGAAATGGAGAGATCAAGACGGCGTCCCACCTGGTCAGTAATTACTTTTTTAGAATCAAATAGCTTGATAAAAAGTTAAAATGTAAAAGATTCCTTTTTAGAACCCTTTGTTCAAAAATTATTTTTATCTTATTCTTTAGGCGAAGGAACTGTTACTGGCGAACTCCATAATGGTTGGATTGATGTTACGTGGGATAATGGTTGTTCCAATTCTTATCGAATGGGTGCAGAAGGAAAATACGATCTCAGATTAGTTTGTAGTAGTGGCAGTAGTAGTATGGAATCAGCAGGGGATAGTGCCTCAAAATCTAAAAATGGAAGTGGAGTATTGACTGGACGAAAATCTAATAGCACACCTAGTCTACCTGACTACTGTACGGATACTGGAATTCGGTGTTCTGTAGCTTCGACAGATCAAGCGGCAAGTGCTGATAATCTTGCAGCTAAAGTAAATTGCTTATTAATTTTATTAGTAGATATTACTACTCTATATATAATGTGATTACCTTTTTATTCTTTTACTTTTCAGCAGGCAGCTGAATCTATAGCAGAAAGTGTTCTGTCAGTGGCTCGTGCTGAAGCAGTAGTTGCAGTTACTGGAGAGAGTGGCGTTAACTCGACAGGAGAACTTTCGGTTGTTTTGCATCCAAGACCCGATACGGCGGCAGTGACAAGTGATTTAGCCACAATTGTCGAAAGCTTAACTTTAAATACTGACTGTTCATCAGCAACGGCATCTGGAAACGGTAACAGCAATCGAACATCTAACAGTTCAAAGCCATTATTGTCTGCAGTTCGCGGCGGTAACAAGGTATAATAGTAGTTACTTTAAAATCTTGTACAACTTTGAAATTGATTATTTTTAAAATAAAACTTTGCTTTGATTTTTTAGCCTGCAAGTGGTTTATTTAGTTTAGAAGCAGCTGAAGTACTTGATCGAATGCGTGAAGGAGCTGATAGGTTACGAAATAATACTAATAGTTTTCTTAGTGGCGAGTTGCTTGGCCTAGTTCCAGTCAGAATTAGCGTGTCGGGAGAGACCGATGAAAGTTCTATGAGAATCCGACCTGCTCCAAGGAGTCACGCAGCTGCAGCTGCTGCCGCTGCCGCAGCTGCTGCAGTTGGAGCTACTGAAGGTATTACTTTGAAATATTAATCTTTCAGTTTTAGAAGTCATAAATCCTACATGAAGCCGTACATGTATAAGATATATTAAATTTTTTTACTATATTTTTACTATCATTATATTTCGATTTACTAATACGTTTAAAATGCTAAGTATTTCATTCAAAATTAAGCCTCGACTTTTTTAAACATTTAATTCAATTTTATGTCATTTTCATTGTAATGTGCTGAATATAGCAAGTCAAACATTATATTTTGGATACAGCATTGAAATTGTTGGTTGTGCTAACTTTTCATTTGCCCTTATTCATTGTCATTATCTTAATGCTATGCTTAGGCTCAAAGGATTGCTGTCCTCGAGACAAAGATGCAAGTTCCTCCTCGCAAAATACCGCAGCGGGATGTCCCGTCGTCGTTACTACCAATCCTATGTCCGTTTCCGTGCCGAATCTTGCTTGTAGTGATTCTACTAATAACACTCTAGAGCCAGTAGCAGCGTCTGGTTTACTAGAAACATTTGCTGCAATGGCTCGCAGGCGAACTTTGGGTCAGTAGATCATCAAATAAAAAATTTAATATAATTTTATTTTATAATATGTGATCTTTTCACGAATAGTTAATATTATATAATAAAATATATTCGTATTATTCATATTTAACGATTTTCGAATCTTTGACACCATAGTATACATTGTAACTGACGTGCATGCGTTCTCGAAATAATTATTGCAGGTCCAGCTGCTAGTCAACATATATCATCAAATACCATTCCTAGTTCAAACTCTCGAGGATCAAATCCAGTTTCAAGTTTAGTCAGATTAGCTCTGAGTTCTAACTTCCCTGGTGGCTTGCTTGGTACTGCTCAAAGTTATCCGAGCTTGACAAGCAGTAGCCAAATTCCGGGTACAACGACCTGCTCCGGACCCGTTAGTGGTGGTGGTCTAGGACAAGCTCTCACCATGTCCTTGACCAGTACGAGCAGTGACAGCGAATTGGCAAGTATCCAATAGCGGTTTAAAAATCAAGTATTTTTATGAGCTAAAAAATGTTGCCTAAAATAAATAAAAAGTAACTTTTCATTATGCTAAATTATCAGTCTACTTCACGTTTATTCTAAATTATTAATGTCTGTCAACTACTAGATGTATAAATTATATACATATCCTAATCTTTTATTTTATTAATCTTTTGTGATTCTGTATTATAAATAGGTAAGTCTTGAAGAGTTCTTAGAAGCATGTGGTGAAGTTGCTGCTTCAAGTGTTGGAGGCGCACGTTCAGGCGGTGGCCCGACACTCTTGACAGAACTAGAGGATGATGAAGATGGTGTTTTGGCTGAAGAGGAAGATGATAATGATGAAAATGACGAACAGGTTAGTTATTACAATAGTTATTTTACTTTTAACTTAGAAGGTAGAAGTCGCAGATTAAGAAAAATTTTAAATTATTTAGGAGGTAGACGATGATGAAGAAAATGAAGAAGAAGGTGGTGATGAAGGAGAATATCAAGAAGTTATGGTCAGTAGAAATTTGTTAGCTGCATTTATGGAAGAAGAAGCAGCACCACCAAGTAGCAAAAGACGAGCTTGGGATGATGAGTTTGTTTTGAAACGCCAATTTTCTGCCTTGATTCCTGCTTTTGACCCAAGACCTGGAAGAACGAATGTTAATCAAGTAAGAATTAATTACAATTACTGAAGGTTGTCTTGAAAATAAAACTCGTTTTTCTACATTACACTTTGTGTTTTAGACAACAGACCTTGAGATACCACCACCAGGAAGTGAAACCAGGGCAACGACACATGTTGGATCATCAGCAAGCACTGGACCAAAATTATCACTTTCCTTAAAAGGACCTGGATTACCAGGAGTCCCTGATGTTGAGATACCTCTAACTGAACCTCATTCAAGTATTTTCCAGGCTGTGCAGCAATTAATGCAACTTACAGAATTAGGGAGCAAACAAGAAAAACTTAGAAGAATATGGGAACCGATTTATACGTAAGTAATAGTACCGCTTTTATATTTTAAATCAATTAAATTAGATACATTAATTCAAAATTGATCTATTTATCTTAAATTTTAATCGCATTCTTTTTTTCAGCATTATCTATAAAGAGGCTAAAGATGACGAATCATCAGGACGGGCAACACCAATAGTTAATTTATATTCTCGTAGCGTAAACCAAAACACAAATGGATGCACTGTTGAAGATGTGTTGCAACTTTTGCGTCATGTATACGTACTCGGCACAAACAACAATGGTACTAGCTTTAACAGCAGTAGGATATTACATGATCATCACGAGGAAGGTAGCGACGAACACAATTGGGTACATCCAGATGATTTTACGTCGAAAAAAATTACCAACAAAATAGCTCAGCAAATTCAAGATCCTTTAGCTCTGGCAGCTGGTGCTTTACCAAGCTGGTGCGAGGAGCTTGCTAGAAGTTGCCCTTTCTTATTACCTTTCGAGACTCGTCGTCTTTACTTCAGTTGTACAGCATTTGGAGCATCTCGGTCAATCGTTTGGCTACAAACCCAACGAGATGCTGTTCTTGAGAGACAAAGAGCACCTGGACTCAGTCCAAGACGAGATGATGTACACGAGTTCAGAGTTGGTAGACTAAAACATGAACGCGTCAGTGTGCCAAGAGGTGATAAATTATTGGATTGGGCGGAACAAGTTCTCAAGGTTTGATCTTGACTTTCAGTTGATGTTTTTATATACATAAAATATAAATTAAATTTAAAGATTATAAATTTCTTAAATAAAATATTTTTTTGATATAGGTCCACGCAAATCGTAAAAGTATTTTAGAAGTAGAATTTGTTGGCGAAGAAGGCACCGGGTTAGGTCCGACACTTGAATTCTTTGCTCTGGTCGCAGCTGAACTTCAACGCAAAGACTTAGGATTGTGGTTGTGCGATGACGATGATCCTCGAATCGAGAACGAATTAAATGCAATGGATGAAGAGTCTAATGGAAGGATGAAATCTGCAGGTTACTATGTTACACGCCCAAGTGGATTGTTCCCAGCACCACTTCCTCAAAATTCTGAGGCATGTGAACGATCTTGCCGATATTATTGGTTCCTTGGTGTTTTCTTGGCTAAAGTTTTACAAGACAATCGATTAGTTGACTTGCCACTTTCGCGTCCTTTCTTAAAATTGATGTGTCGAGGTGATATTACCAATAATGTTAATGAACGAATTGGTTTAACGACATCAAATGTTGCGACACAAGAAAGTATGTCTTCAAGCATGGCAAGTAGCTTCATATCGGAAGAAGGAGAACAAGATGATAGTAGAGTAAGCAACTATATCTGTTTACACTTTTTTCATAAAATTAATATCTTAAATTAATATTAAAAATTTAAATAATCGTTTAAATTGATATCTTTATTTGATATTAATTAATCAATTATTTTATATTTTAGTAAATAGTGAATTATTAATCTCTGCAAATTTCATCTTAAACTGGAATAGTTTGCAGGGATCAGCAAATTCATTATTTACCTACATACTACCAAACGAACAATAAATTCAATCAACTATGTATTTTATATTTTGATAATCAACTATTTTATTTTTCTGCAATAGGATGGTTTCGACTTAGAACCTTTACCTTGGTATGACGGCATTTTAGATATTAATGATCTCGTACTAGTTGATCCCGTTAGAGGAGAATTCCTAAAAGAAATTCAGACGTTGGTTTCGAAACGAGAACGAGCCATATCAGAAGGTCACTCTTCATCGGCAGAAGACAGCTTTATTGGAGAAACGCTTTATATATCACATCCCTCGGGAACGTCTGTCCCAATAGAAGATTTAGCTTTAACAATGACTTATTCACCTAGTTCGAAAGTATTTGAATATGATCATGTGGAATTGAAGGAAGGAGGCATGGATGTTCCTGTCACTATAGAAAATGCTAAGGAATATACGGAACTTACGATCAATTACTGTTTTGACCGAGGTATCGCTAAACAAATGGAAGCCTTTAAAGCAGGTTTCTCCAAGGTCTTCCCGATGGAAAAATTGTACGCTTTCAGTCCTGAAGAGATTAGAGCTATGCTTTGCGGTGAACAAAATCCACAATGGACGAAAGAAGATTTATTGAATTATACAGAGCCAAAATTAGGATATACCAGAGAAAGGTAATATAAGCTTATTTTAATTAATATATTATTTTTAATAATTTGAAAAACTAAAATAAGTTTCTTTTATTTTAGCCCTGGATTCCAGAGATTTATTAACGTTTTGTTATCTCTTACCGGATCTGAACGAAAAGCTTTTCTTCAATTCGCTACAGGTTGTTCAGCATTACCACCTGGTGGATTGTGTAATTTACACCCTAGACTGACAGTAGTACGAAAAGTCGATGCAGGTTCAGGAGGTTATCCATCGGTCAATACATGTGTACATTACTTAAAATTACCCGAGTACCCAACAGAACAAATTCTTAAAGAAAGACTTCTTGCGGCTACTCGAGAAAGAGGTTTTCATCTAAATTGAAAACTTTTTGTGAAAACTATTATTATTTTAATAATAATAAAAGTGTTGGATGATCTTTTTGTATATCATCGAGAAAGAGTAGAAAGTAGTATAAAGTACGAAGCAAGGTTGCATCAAGTTTTGTTTTCTTGACTTGATGTATGATGTATGTTTATGTGCGTGCACGTACACAAGCACGTTTTACACACGATAATTTCTCCTTATCGTCAAATTTCGAGTGTGCCCAACGATAAAAATGTATTAATTGATGTGCGTGTGTTGAAAGAACCGTTTATAGCGACAGGCTATATAGTGGGTGATTTTTCTACGCTTGCGGGAATAAGTAAACCGCGAAACTCGTCCATACTACTACTGACATAGTCGATTTTTGTAAAATATCTTGACCAGCGCGTATATATCCCTTACCCTGCTGATTATCCTATGCTTACTTTTAACAATAGAATACGTACATTTATTACGTGTTTTGGGCGAATTCATAATTATAAAATGAAGTAATTAAATAGTTTTCAAGTAAAAAAGAAAGGGCGTGATTAAGCCAAGTACTAAACATCACAAATGATTATGAAATAACCACTAAGATGTTACCAGACCAAGTTCGCGCGTTTAACGGCTCAAAGAATTGTTACACAGATGTGATTGAGCGTCTTCGATATGATCAATATTATTATAATAAAAATCTGGTGAATGTGTAACGTCGAATTTCGAGTGTCATTAAAAAAAGGAGTACTCTTGATCAAGTTAATATCAATAATTGCTACTCCTTATCTTTATAATAGGCTATTTATATAACTAATAAAATTGGGCCGACAAAAGTAGGTATACTTGCATCAAAAATATCAACACTAAAATGTGTTGAAGTGTGATGAAGATTATACAAGTGTGTGAAAGAAAGAGAGCGAATATTAACACAGCGTCGAAAATAAAAAAAAAATAGTTGCTACTACGACGATGTAAATTATTATTATATATTATTATTATTGTTGTATCAAGTTTTTGGGGGAGAGAAGAATAAATGGAAATACGTTATCGACAAATATTATTTTTATTATAATAAGTTAGTTTTGTAAGCAGTCAATATAAATACATATGCATCTTTAGTTAGCAACAAAATAGAAATATTAAGCAAATTTTTGTCATCCTGAATTACATAAATTAATTTAAACTTAAAAATTTATGCAGAGATTGTTCTATTAATCCAAAATTTGTCCAGTCAGTTCATTCGAACTTGATACAGATTAATTAAATTTCATAATAAAAAATTATAATATGACAATATTGATTGCAACATTACTACGAAAATTGTATAGGTATTTATTAATTTGCATAGTATGACTGTGTTATTAAAAAGAAAAAAAAGTTATGAAATATTTGAAACAATTATTTTATTTTCATTAGCTGTATGTTAACAATTATTACAAGAATGCACATTTCTTTTTGGCTGTATCAAGTTTTAGGGAAAAAATAAAACAAAATATACGAGTAACGAGTTTTTATTAATATTTCATTCAATATTTCTATAATATTCCCAAGTTCCAATGTCTGATTACCAAATGAAAACTGCTAAATCCACTTGGTGGTCAAGGCCCACGCAACATTTAAAATGGGTGATGCTGTCTTGGCACAGCAATTTATAAGTCATTAACACCATTGAGTAATTATTTGTTATCTCAATCACAGCAGTTGTATATATTCTACAAGGATTTTTCACAATTTAGATATTGTCTTTTGTACGAAATTGTCTTTACTTTCTTGACTATCTAGTCACTGTTGGAGTACTGTATTTGCTTCAGCTCGTTCTTCTTCTAATTCTTTGGCAGTAATGTCTAACTTTGATCTTGCAAAGTTACTGATATTCAGTCCCTGAAAATAGAATTTTATTAAAATTATATTCTTACAGAATGTATTTTAAAAGTATCATAAATTCTTACTTGAACAATTTTGTATTGTTTGTCCTTTATAGTCACAGGTAGTGAAAAACAAATGTCTTTTGGAATTCCATAACTACCATCAGATACAACTCCCATGCTTACAAAATGATCAGGCTTAGTTCCAACCCACCAATCCCGCATGTGATCTCCTGCAGCTTTAGCAGCTGACATAGCAGATGACATGGTTCTTGCTGCAATAACAGCTGCTCCACGTTTTTGGATAGTTTCTACAAATTCTTCATTCAACCATTTCTCATCATTAACAGCTTGAAGTACAGGCTTAGCAGATCCATCTAGTTCTACTGTGGCATGAGCAGCATCTGGGTATTGAGTTGAACTGTGATTTCCCCAGATTATAACATTCTTTACCTTTTCGACCTGCAGCATAAATTAAAGCAAGATACTAAATGTTTTAAAGTCTAAGATAATTATATACATTTAATAAAGTAATATATCAATTACCCCAACACCTAGTCGTGAAGCTAAAGCAGCTTGTGCTCTATTTTGATCAAGCCTTGTCATAGCTGTAAAATTCTCTTTTGGTATAGATGGAGCATAGTGGGAGCAAATTAGGGCATTGGTATTCGCTGGATTACCAACAACCAAAACTTTAACATCTTTTTTCGCAAACTTATCAAGTGCCTCTCCCTGAACTTTAAATATCTTGACATTAGCAGCAAGTAGGTCTTTTCGCTCCATTCCTTGCTTACGTGGCATTGATCCTACTAAAAATACAGCCTCTGCATCTCTGAAAGCTGGCTCTGGATCAGCGGTAGGCAAGACATCTAAAAATATACCATGAGTTTATTAAATTTATCTATTATTAAGATAGTTATTCCAATTATGTTATAAATTCATTGCCTTTAAGAAGAGGAAGAGCTAGATCTTCGAGTTCCATTACAACTCCTTTAAGAACACCCATCATTGGTGGAATATCGAGCAGTCTTAGGTTAATGGGCTGTTCTGGACCAAATACTGAGCCAGCAGCCAATTGGTAGAGCAGCGAATAGGCAATTTGCCCAGCTGCTCCAGTAACAACAACATTGATTGGCTCAGGCTGCAAAAATAAAATTTCATATTTTTACTTATTTGCCTCATTTTCTCTTTTAGTTTGGGAACAATGTACAATATTAAAACAAGCTTGAATTACCAATTTCACCATTTTAAAAATCATATATAACAAGTGCATATACTGACTCTAAGCTTGTATCATATTTCACATTGATTAATCCAATTGTTCTCTCATCAGCTATACACATGCCTAGATATATAGTTCAAGCATATTGTATACTCTTGCATTCAAACTTGAACTTTGATGTGGAATGAATCCAAGAGCCGTGTGCATGTATATTTATACGCGAGTGCAACTGGTATCATCACGCTATCGCAAGCCGCGCGAGATACTAACATTTTCTCAGCTCGACAAAACTATAAAATTACCGAGTTCACGTGATTACGCAAGAGCGCATTTCTGCCGTTAAATATATTTATAGAAATTCTCCAGCAACTATATAATATAGAAAAAAAAAAAAACGAGGCGTGCCGTGGCATTAGCATAAAACCGCTCTATATAGCCTGACACGGAGATTTAAATTGCAGAACAAGCGATGAGCAAGTGAAAAATTCGCTAATCCACCTCGTTCTCTCGCTTCTGACTAAAAATGTCGCGCGAGCGAATAAGTATACACATGTCTTACAAAGTATCTAACAAGCCTCTACTCGAAACACCTAAACACCGGGTAAAAAAAAGTAACCGCAAAAAGCTGCAACGGATGCCCGGCGCGATGGCGATGTATAGGCAGCTAGACGAGCGCAGGCTTTAGAAAGTAATTAAGCTGAAACGGAGAAACTAAACTTACCATTTTCGCGCTCCAAATATCGACGAGATACTATCTTATATTGAAGTAGTCCTCTCCACGAGAGAGCGGCGAGCTAGAGGAGGGACAGGAGAGAAGAGTGCGAAACTTGTTGGCTGACTGGCCACTGGAAAACTGCTCGTAACTGCCCTGCTTCTTATAACCGATAAAGCGGCTGAAGGTCAAAAAGATAATATCCTATACATGTCCCCTTTAGCGCACACGGAGAGACTAGCGCGTGATCGTGTGAGTGTGTATGTGTGTTGAGACAGTGATTGAATTCCATTGACTGATGGGCACGGACGGAATGTGGGATGGAGCTTCCTTGCATAGTTGCGGCGTGTTGAGAGGGACGGCCTGGAGCTGGACCTATACTGGACTGTCCAGATCTGGGCTGGATTGGTGAGAGGAACGAGAGAAACGTGGATTTTGCCGGGAAATTCGAAAATGTTTTAGGTGTTTTTGTTGCTGAATGCTGCGGAAATTAAAATTAATAATTAAATTGTTGTATTCGGTGATGCTAGTTTTCTAATCTGAAATACTTTTTTAACTTTGTAGAGGGTCAAATACGTATTTTATTCTTTAAGAACTAGCAGATTGCGCATTTAATGAAAATGAAAAAACAGAGAATTTCTTGTTAAACGTTTTCGCAAGCACTTGCTTTCATAAATGGCCGAATCTTCATTTCACATCTATAATTAAATTATTCTACAAGACAAGCATACACGCATCTCTTTATTTTATATTAACAAATTTTATTTTTATTAATTATAACTTTTTAGTCGATATATAATAATAATAAACTTCTAATCACAAAGTAGCCGTTGAATCCTTTTAAACTTTTTATAAAAAAGTAAGAAATTTTTAACTTCATTTATTTATACCGTAGATTGTTTCAATTAAACAATTTTATAAAAATA
>JAPYZB010002115.1:20000-28187 GCA_030522745.1 Eupelmus kiefferi | reverse complement strand
ACGTACTATTACGTTTATTTTAATAACCAAGTATAAAAACACATTTTAGAGTGATTCTAATCATTAATAATCGTTAATCACGAGTACCGTGGCATAAGTGTAATGCTATCTGAACCATGCCAGAAAACACTACTTACGCCACGCCAAAGCGTGCGGTAAGTTGCGAATTTAAAACACCGAGTGCTATAAAATAAATTTTTCAACTTACATTGTCTATTTAAATGCTTACTATTAAAGTAGTAATTAAAGCATGCTTAATAAACAAAGTTTCAATCTTTTATTTGTACTTCCACTGATATCATTCGAATAAAAAAGTACAAATTCTCATGACGATTTTGTTTCAAGTATATTCAGAAAATTATTTAAAAATCAGTATAAAGATTGTCTAATTGATAAATTACTAGAAAATGAAAATTACGTTCTTATAAAAATCAAATTCTTTTTCTATGCAATTTTATAAAATATATAAATACGATTTGTATTCTTCTATTATATTACTATTTTAAATTAGACTTTCTCACCTTTAGCAATTCTCACGGCGCCTAAACACTCAACCAAAATCAATCTCATTCATACGCGCCTACCATTTTCGAAATTTCCCTCTTAATCTCTCTTTTGCGCTGATAAGGGGGGGGGAGGGAGAGAGAGGGAGAGAGAGAGAGAGAGAGAGAGAGAGAGAGAGAGAGAGAGAGAGAGAGAGAGAGTGAGAGAGAGAGGGAGAGTGAGAGAGAGAAAGAGAGAGGGAGAGAGAGAGAGAGAGTGGGAGAGGGAGAGTGTTTAGATTACATTGTCCGACGGCAACGCTGCATCGTCGTTTCAATAAATGGAAGGTCTCCACTTGCCGATACCAATCGTTCATTCCGATAATTATTATTCGGCTATATAACCAACGAGCAAGAGAGAGAAAGAGAGAGACAAAGCCTGTTAATTAATTAAGGGCGGCACGTGTCACGCGCGGAAGGCAGATATGCATGCGCCCCCTGGTGGCGCGATCACACGCAACGATAACTCTTCGGGCGTGCATCGCTCTCTCGTCGTTGTATGTCTCTGTGTATACTGGGGCTAATTACCGGATGAAAGAGCTATATCGGTCCGTCGTCGTCGTCGTCCGGAATCGCTTGCTTTCTCTCTGTGTAGATGCGTCTGTAGGTGATTGTGGCCGGATTAAACACGCCCTGTTTCTACTGCGCTCTAGGTTCAATGATCTACCTCTGGTTTTCCTTTTCCCCTGTAGTACTCTGTTTTTTCTTTTTTTTATAACAATAAAAGCACTATTTAATATCAAACACATTTGCGATAATTACGAAAAGATAAATAATAGGAGACACATTACGACAATTACATATAAGTATAAACTTATACACAACTCTTGATTAAATATTTATTTTATGGGTGAGGATACATTCTTACTTAAAATAGCTGCTGAAAGCACTACTCTCATATAGCTGTTTTTGATGTTCCCTGTGTGAAGCTCAATTTTACGTTCAATATATTAAATTTCGCATCAGACGTATAATAAAATACTGTTGAACAGATAGGCAATAAAAATTTACCTGGTGCTGGAGCTAAAATAAAATCTTAGTAAAAAAGAAACAAGAAGAAGAATATGAACAAAAAAATAATTTTTTGATACCCCGTGGGCAAAGCTCAATTTCACGCACACTCAAATAAACAAGCGTTTGCCAAATCTCGCTTTTTGCACCTCGTATAAAAAATATGCTTCGATATATTAGCGAGAACGTGATATTAACCACACCTGGCCATTTTACCGTTACTTCACTCGGACACAAACATTCAAGCTACGCTGAAACCATTTTCTCGCACTAGTTCTGGAATGTAGTCGAGCTTTATGCAAGATGCACAAAATAATTATATACTATAGAGGAAAAGTGATTTTAATCTTGTGTGAACTTTTCACCATTCCTTCGCTAGAGATAAAAGATCCGTTTTTCATACTTATATCAAAAACTACTATTTTCAAATTGAGTGCGCAAAATAAAACTGAAATATAAAATTGATAAATTTTTCTTTAAACTCACATTCTTGGTGAGTGTGAAAATTATCGCAGGGTAGTGAAGGAATAACCGCAGTAAATTTTTATTGAAGTTTATAAAGACTAATTAAAAAAAAAAAAACGGATAAAACTTTACAAGAAGTTGACAGAACCCACCGAAGGAAAATGGTTGGTTCAAAAGTTGTCCCGTTTTACCGTGAAAAATGTCATTATCAATTTGAGAAAGAATTAATTCGATTGAAACACAAAGGAATTGGATTTGAAGTAAGATCAAACACTGTCAGTTCGATGGGACAAGGTTGAGTTAAAAGTTCAAAGTATATAATAATGCATTTGTTGATAAAAACTTAATTTTTTTGAAGATAATACTAAATTTAGTAAAACGTAACAATTAAAAGGCGCTGCTTACCTTTTTTACTTATCAATAATTGCAGTACTACTTTCATGTCGCTAACCTGAAGATATTTGAAAATCAACTTTGCGATCTCTAAAGCCTCCTGCCTCTAAAAAATAATAAAAATGCATCAGAGAAGCCTTCCACTTGCCAAACAAAAGCGTTTTCTTATCATTCTCGTCACATCGTGGTATATTTTCAATTAAAGCCCACAACGCTTGCTTACAAATTAGCAAGATTGACTCCCTCCCTCCCTTCCTCTCTCTGCCTGTCGTTGAGCGCATAGCGCGATATAACAGCGCGGCGCAACTGATATCATCGTGATTCGGCAGCGCGCCAGAGAAAGAGCGGGACAGACTAACTCGCAAAACTTCCGTATAATAACGTATTAATTTAGCGACGTGCGCGCGGGAAGGCCGTGAGTTTTTGGGTCAGAGGCCTGACTCTGGCAGGTTTCCCAGCCGGGGGCGAGAAAAATTCGCGTGCGGCCGTGGAAATAAATAATACTTGAAGAGGGGGAGAGAGCCAACGCGCATGGCGACCAAGCCAAGTGAGGAGGAAGTGGCTCTGAATATTTTAGCGCTCGCGCTCGTCGAGTTTGGTTGGGCGGCGTATCTCGTTCTACGCGCTGGTGGAGGCTGACCGATACAGCCATACAGGCGTGACGTTGGTAAAAGTTTTTCAAAGGATTTGTTCGCTGAGTTTATCTGGTTTAAATTTATTAAAAAATCGGTATATTTTATATTTAGGTTCAAACTGTAATATTTATTTAAAAGTTGACTAGAAAAGATGTGATAAAAACATTTTATGAATTATTATATTAATTTCATGAACGAAATTCAAGAGCTTATTTTTTCGCTAAAAATATCTAGGTTTTATGCGCACTAAATATAGAATAACGATTTCATTATGTACGTAAAATTACATTATATTAATTGACGTTTGAAACGTAATTAGTGGATTTTGAAATCCACTTAGTTTACCAACTGGATTAGCTTAAAATACACTAACTTTATTTACTATTAATTATTAAGAAATTTAGGCAAAATTGTAGTAAAATAAATTATTTTTATAATTATTACTATCATTATTATGCTAATGACTTCAAGAAATTTCTCACGATATATAAACTTTTCTCAAAATGAAGTTTATTTGAAAAATTCAGTTTTTTTTAAAAACATTGCTCAATTAAAATTTTATAAAATAAAACGAGTCGTCGAAGGCTTTGCGAATATATGAGTTTGCCAAACATAAACTAAAAAATCCACCCTAAAAACATTTTAATTAAGTTATAAGCAGTTTAAATTCTGTTGCTCGTATACCGACTACCTTTCTTCTTCACAAAGGTCGCTTTCATGCATATATGTTCATAAGAGACGAAAAGAGAAAGCGAGTTGCTTACCAATAGATATCTGATTTACGCATGAAATATTCAGCTTAACCGAGATTTCGTTAAAGTTTCTAAAGTTTCTGTATACTCGGACCGCCGCGCAAAGGCAGAAGCAGTTTGCTCTATGGCTTATACACAGCAGCAGCATCACCGCTAAATGAAATTTCGTGCACTTGCCTTCTCTCTCATCCCCTTCCCCCGCAATTTGGCGCGATCTAATGAGTCAAAGCTAATGCAAAAAGGCGAAGCAAGCAGCTTTCATTGCTCGTGTTTCTGCTCCCTCTACTCTCTCGGTCCTCGTTCTTTTTTCGCCGCTGCCTCGAACTTGTTGAACGGAAGGGAGAGGGATTTATCTGCGGTGTCGGGTTAGGTGACTTTAAAAATTCAGTTTCGCTGAAAACTTTGGCCGCGAGTTAATCGGGCTTTGAAAATTTTTAATGCGAGCTTGTACAGCGCAGGGGGGAAAAGAGCGTACGCGTGCGCAAGCTCAAGTGATTTTAGCGCTCCAAGCTCTACTTTAATGGAGATATTAAAGTTGGCCGCTTCGCGAATACGTCGTAGTTTAGTGGGTTATCGCTGATGATGGAGGAAGATTCTGGAAAGTGGAATAACTGTGAATAATTATTTGCTGAAATACTGGCTTAATTATCATGAAGTTCGAATAATTGTCTATTACATAATAAGGATTAATGTGGGTATTATGACTTTTTTTATTTCTACATAAAATTATAAATTTTATCTCGTTTATAATCGATTGGTATTTAAATTTGTTTATAATCATTAATTAGATGAAATTTTACTGCAATCCTTTTAATTAAAATCTAGAAGCATTCTTTTCAAAAAATCAACGAATTTTTCGATCCCAAATAAAAATTTGCATTAGTGAATGTGAAATTTTTATTCAAATTAGAAAAGTCAGCAAAACTTATTAGTAAAAGTTCTCATTCTAGTTTGAGAAGAAAGTCTGCCCAATGAGCCACAGGGCCAATGCATACAAACTACCGGCAGTTCAAAATTTAAATTTCAAAAAACACACACGCAAGGCGTACACAAATTCCAAGTATAAAGCGGATGCGCGATTCCGTAATCTTGCTTAGCTGAGCGTGGGCGTAGCAGAAAGACGCTGTTGCTACTACTGTCTGGCGTACTCCCGTCGCGTTTAGCCCGAGTCGTTATATTCCGGGAGCCTGCAATCGGGAGAAGTTCAACTATTGCACGGAACCTTTTGCGCTAATGTAGTCCGAGGAGCAAGAGAGAAGGAAGCGCGAGAAATCGCGGCAGGGAAATGGGTGGGGAGAGCGGCTCTGTGAAGATAGGGTAGAATGTACATGGAGTTAAGTAAAGGAGTGGGACGAGCGGAGAATTTTTAAAGGTACTTTTGACTTTTTCTTCCGCGTTCGTTGAGTGTTCTTAGGTTTATTATGAGAAGCACGGGGTAAATGTTAAATTTTAGGTTGAACGTGGATAAAGGCTAAATAGATTACTTACGGTTGTGTAATTTGAGAGAAATAATTATTTAATATCTAATTTTTTACAATATTATAATGATATTAAATTATTATTAAAGTAAAGCTATTAGTCAAAGAATTACCTAAAATATCCTTTCGAGTAATATTGTTCCTTGCTAAAGGAAATTAATTGATATACTGCAAATATTGATCTGCCTACAGTCATCACTTACTCAATATTTAATTTTAGCAAAAAATGTTACTTTATACCCAACACCGAAAATCCACATCACGATTAAATCTGCATTCATTGCGATCTCCGCCCTTCTCAAAACGCTGACTCTTAAATACGTCTCTTCTAAAAAAAGAACGCACCATCGTCCCACCCCTCAAGCTTATACGTGCAGTTTCCACGAGCAGGCAAGTTTCTTCGGGCCGCGTCCGCGAGTTTCTCCTTTAGCGATTTATCCTTAGGAAAACGCCTCCCGCGGCCTCCGACGTCCGAGAAGTTTCCATGCGCGCTCGCTCGCGTATTACCGTGCATTTGCCCCCTTACTCCGCTGCCCCCCTCCCTCCTTCCCTCAGCTCTCGTTTCCCGACGGGTGCGAGGGGCAATATGTTCGCCGTAGGACCGTTTGCTTTCGCTCTATTGCCTCCGAAGGACACTTTAGTCGCTCTCTCGCTCTTACCCTTTTTTCCTCCGCCTTCGATTTCCTTCCCTTCCTTTCTACTCTCGCGGGCTTTTACTGTATTTCCATTTTTCTTGTTAGGCCAAGATGGAGTGGGCACTTTTTATCGGCTCGACTATAGATACTCTCCACGAAGTGATAATTAGTTCTCTCTCGACATTTATTCGCGAGGATTAATTACGATGGGAGGTGGTAAAAAGTTGAATTGAAAATAAATGGAATGAGCATTGAATAGTGTTTCTGCAGTTACAACTAAGATTATCATGTTATAAACGGATAATCGAGACATTTTTTTAAATAAAAAGCATGAAAATTTTTGCAACTAAACGGGATAAAACTAAAGTTTCTTATCAAATAAAACGAATACTTCAAAACTATCGTTAGCATAAAAAAGTAATATTATTCTTACATTCAAATATTAAACCATAACAAGCTAATTAAAAATATCTAAAGCATTTAAAATACAATGCGCACAATCTTCAAGCCAGAGAGAAGTTTCGTTAAAAAATCTCAAGGCTCCTCCTCCCGACAATTAAATTTCGACGATTTTATGTTCCATCGGCTTCTCAAGCTCCTCCGCTCTCTATTTCCTTCGATCTTCGCTTTGCACTCTATTTATTCCGCATACATAATGCATCCGCGGAACGCGCTCCTCCGTCCTTTACCGCTCATCCGTATCCCCGGTTTTTTTTCTTTCCATCCAGCGATGGCCTTCTCCGATCCCAGACGATCAAACTTTATCCGCTGCCGCCACCAGCGCGCGCGCGCGCCCGGTATTCTTATTTCTCTGCTCGATTTAGTCTGGCGGTAGCCGACGAAACGAGAAAAGGCCCTCTCTCTCTCACGTTCGCGTCATTAATCTTCGTTTCTGACGAGAATACGTCCGATTCCGCGGAATCGTCGTCCTCGTCGTGATACGCCTCGCTTCGTTCTTCGCCCAGTTCTTTCGATCGATCTCGCTGTTCTCTTTTTGCATGACGACGGGACTTTCTGTTTCAAGGGGCAAAGGCGGAGTAAGCTCGAGAGGAAGGAGAGAGCTTTTTTAGAGCCCGGGCTCGGAGGATTTTCTTTTGACGGGGAGTTTCGACTCGCTCGTTTTTTATTCGTTAGCGGAGCTTGATGTAATTAATTCGATGGATTTCTGAACGGATTGATTGAGCTTTCTTGTCGAAGAGTTCATTTCAGCGAAGCTTTTCGGCTGCTGTGGAAGAAAAGTTTCGTTATTGTTTCTATGGAAATCGAAAAATGCTTCAATTGAAAATCCATTTTGAGTTCTATTTGAACTAACCGGAAAAAAATTTCCAAAAGCTCTTAACCACGATCAACCTGCAATTGAAAAGAAAAAAACTCAAAACGCTCTCGAAAACAGCACCCCTCTCACCCTCCAGCCAGCGTCGATTCGCTCGTTCGATCGACGTGGACCAATAGCGCAATTCCATCAAATGCCACTCAGGTAGGGGCACACGGGCTTGGCTCTTGTCGCGAAGTAGTCGGCGGTCGGTCCCAGCGGGCTACTAGTACCTACGTCCTGGAGCGCGAGCGCGCGCTACTATCCGCGCCGCGACGATAATTTGCACGCGGGGGAATATAATTCCCGTCGAACGTTGAGCGCGCGTTCACGCCATATACATATTGCCGCCGCAGTGAGCCGATGAAATCGCGGCCCCCTCTCGCGTCACGTCCGATGGGAGTGCGCCAGCCGCAAGGACTGTAATTACTTTACGCTTACAAATCTCCCTCTCGCGCGCTGTTAATGTCGCGGAGCTGCTCTACTGCTCTCTCTCTCTCTCTCTCTCTCTCTCGTCAATTTTCAATTATTCTTTCTGTCGTCTCATTATTTGATTACCCGTTTTTCCCTGGTGGTCTGTGTTATTGGTCATCTTAAGGTTCGTTTTTTTAGTATTTGATTGGATTGATGATACAAATGTTTAACGGTTATGATACAGGTACAGAAAATACAAGAATTTCGAATAATGAACTTTAAGATATTTGAATAACTAGATATTTGTCTTTAAATTAATGAATCGTAATGCAACTTATTGACAAGAGATTGTAATTGTAGCTCATTAATTGTAAAATTATTAGTGCAGTACGTAGTATTGCCTACACACAGACTTTTCAAATTTCACAATTCTCGCATTTAAACATTTGAACGTGGTGAGCAGAAAATGCAGCCCGCTACGTTGAAAACAGCAATTTTTTCTACTCTAACGATCACAATGATACAGCAAAAAACGTCAGCTACAACCCGT
>JAPYZB010002115.1:0-15000 GCA_030522745.1 Eupelmus kiefferi | reverse complement strand
TCGGATTTGCACGTTTATAGTCAATCTCTAAAATGCTGCTATAACTATATATATTTTTTATTTAAATTATTTAAGCGCGCTTAAATGTAAAAATATTTGTCTGGCGGATGTCTGGCCGTTGTCTGGCGGTTCCGGCATCTTGTCTGGCTGTTGTCTGGCATCGGCCACTATGCCAGACTAAAAGCCAGATTTATAAAATTTTTTCAAAAAGAACATTCTAGAAATACCTAGAGTTCAAGTAATTGTTTTAAAAAGAGCAGCCTTTTGTTTTTTCACTAAAAATGTTATTTTTAAATGCCACCCGTATAACAAATACGTCTTTCATAGATCTGGCAAAAGTCTGGGACTGAAATCTTATAAAAGTCTTGGAAAAGTGTGAATGCAGTCTAGCTATGGACATTTTGCCAGACTTATATTTTATTGCATTTTTGAAAATAAAAAAATTTTTAAATAAAATAAAGAAAAAATAAATTCTGGATAGAAGATTTGAACCCAGAACCTTTCGCTCTTCAGGTTTGCACTCTATCATCTAAGCTATTGTTTTCTTAGTGTAAGTTCGATAAGCCAACGGAGTATCAGCGCCTTCGTATCATCTACAATAAATGAAATAATTTTAAAAAATGGAAAACTTTTTAATATAGCTTCACTGCTTGGTCTACTCTTTATCTTTATTTCTTCTTTCTCATTAGCTCTCTGCTTTTTTTACTTTAGCAGGTTTTGAAATTATAATACAATAATAGCATTGTTATATGTATTTATATAACATTTTTTTTCTAAAAGCATCGATTTTTTTCTTACACCTTGCGAAAGGGAAAAGGTAACATTGTATGCATAAAATCCTGCTTGATAACTTTGTAGCTTCGAGAGAGCACATCGGGGAACGCAAAGTGTCGTCGCTAGCCTTTATCCTCTATATGCTATTCAAAATTCATGCAGACATTGGATGCGCCTTTAAAATTTTACGAGAATATTTTCTGGCGAGCATAACATAACCGTTGCCATACCTAGTTACGTCCTGCGACCATGTTACTGAGTATAAAATTTTGCCATTCATGCTTTATTGTTTCTCGATGCCATTTATAATTGCCTCTTGTCTCTTTTTGTTTCAGGTAAGTTCTAGAATCTTGGTTGACAAGATTAAGTAGGTTATGTCTTTCTAGTGAGTAGCAAAATTTTAAATTTCTTAAACTTACACTTTAGTGTAAATATTTATACTTTTTTAATTTATTCACTAGAATTTTAAAAATATTATTATAATATATAAAATATTGAGGAAACTCTTATAATTTTTTTCTTTAAATATTTTGTGACGATCAATATAATCAAGAATAATTATTGATATAAAATATATTATGGAAATTTTAATTTAAAAAAAAAATTAATAGATAGTTACAAGATGCCATAAAAATGTCTATATACACAACAATAAACTCGCAAATGAGGCCACCGATCAGATGAAAATTCACTCGCCGTCAGCGACTTTTACGCGTTAAGCGACGAAGGCTATAAAACTCTGGGGCCGGCGTCCCAGCACGTGGCACGGCATTTTTCAACTAAACGATGAGCTATCCTCGGAGCTCAATCTTTATAAAACACTCGGAAGCGACTCCTAAATTGCGCCGCTCTAGCCGGGCTGTTACGAAGAGCTAAAATGAGAGGGGAAAGGGGGATCGTAGCCCAGGCTCGGAGAAGTAGGCAGGCAGGCAGAGCCTGGCAAGGGGATAGAAGCGGCGATCGTTGCAATTCGTCTTACGACCACATTATCAGTCACGAGGCGCGTCCTAAATTGTCTTTATAGAAGCAACCGGTAATCCGTACACGAGAGCGTGCAGCCGGGGGACCGGCGCGGCGATCTATTTAATTTTCGCAGACAGAATAATTGGCCCCTCCGAAGGAGCGATTACGGCTGGAAATCGCCTAACCTCCCAGTCTCTCGCCTCCCTCCAAACATTTTTCCAGCGGCGTGCGCGCCGCGAGCCACTGAACTTTAAACTACTCGGGAGGCATTGAATCACGTTAAGGGCGATCGCAATTTGGCCGTAAATTACCAGCGGCTTTCCGAGGGCTGGGAGAAGCAGAGAAAGATTCGAGAATCGACGCCGCGAGGAGGCATTCGCGTGGGCTACTCGAGTGCACTCAATTCGCGCTAAATTACACTCGGCGCTCGAGCGCTCGGAGTCTATGTATGTACCCTTCGCGGACTTTGCCGCTAATTTGTCTAGAGAAAGAGAGGACAGACGCCAGGAGCTTTGATAGGAGGGAGCTAGACGAATTCGATCAGAAGCCGAAGGAGAGAACAGATCGATTGATAGAAACTTGATAGGATAAACTAGAGCTTTTTGAGAATTCTTTAATCGTTGTCGTTAATAAGTTTCTAGTTTTCATATAACATCATTATTATAATTATCATTTATTATATTACATTTCAGATTATACATTTTACAAAGTTCTTACTCTCGGAGATATCGCGAGTTCCCATTTTATAAAAACGCTTACTTTTCCAGAATACCGCGAGTTTCCATTAAAAGCCAGACACTTCAACGTCGCGTAAATCCTTGGAAATAAGAAAATCCGTACTCAGAAAAAACAGGACGCTGAAAAAGGGTATCTCGAGAAAGAGAAGAGTGAAAGTGCGCGCACACGGGTTGCCCGCGAACGCGGGTATTACTTGACGTATTTAAGGCCTCGTTTACATGCAAACGGGTTCGAGTCGCGAGGTGCAACTTCGATCCTCGGGATAGATAGGAAAGAGGGCCGGGGCGCACGGGGACGCCTGCAATTACTCCCGGCGTTGGTGTATTGTGACGAGCTTCCTGCCCCACTGTGTGCGTGACCGATGGCGTTAAGGCATCGCGACACTTACCGGTTCGAGTTGCACATGACTTTAGGAAGTGCCCCCCCCCCTCCCTTGCCGCAGCTGCTCGCGAAATTGTCTTTTTGAGATTCTCTCTGATGCTTTTGATTGCGCGGCAATGTTGGGAGTTTATTTTAGTAGTTTAAAATTTCTTGGGTATTTAAATACCTTTTTTCAAAAAAATGTTCAGTCTTCCATAATGTACCTTTAAATGTACTAAAAAAGAATAAATTTTTCGTTCTGATTTGAAATTATACAGTTCACGTACGTATGATTAAAAAATTACAAAAGAAACATATATCAATATATAATAAAATTATTATTGTGATTAAATTATAATTTTATATTTTTCTAATAGCTTATTAAAATATTTTGTGTGTAGCCTGAGGGTCTTCTATTTTTACCTTTGTTTATCAGCGATCCTCGATCTTATCTGCTCCATAAGATGAATCCAGGTCATACTCGTACCTGCTTCTTCTACACCTTCTCCTCTCGTATCTTTCGTATCAGTCGTATTTCAAACTATACAATATGCACTTTGACTCGGCGTAACTGCCACGTTAAAATTATAGCTGTCAGGTTTATGCTCGCGGATGGGAGGAAAGAGAGAGAAAGGGAGTGAGAGAGGGGGAAGAGAGTGAGAGAGAGAGAGAGATAAAGGCCGAGAGAGAAGGAGAGTGAGAGAGAGAGAGAGAGAGACCTTATCGTCCCACGGTAATATTCCTGCGCAGTACTACTCGTAAAGAAAGAAAATGAAAAAAAATCCCCGTCGCGAAAGCGCGCGCAAGCATTCGTACTCTACGCGCGTGTACTTGCTTCGCATTATTTTTTATGCCTCGGATTATAACCGACCGCCGTGCTCAAATGAGGTTCTTGTAAAGATGAAAAATTCTTATGTGTACGAGCGAGAGGTTCTCTTGTCCGGCTCGAGTAGTTTAGTGTTTCACCGTACTTTGTTGCGTTAAGGCTCTAAGAATAATAATAAAATAAAATAACAAACTTTTCTCACATTTTTTTTGTTGAATAAATGACTCAGTTTTAGCAAATTGGGGGCTCGTCCAGGATTAATTGTCTAAATTGTAAAATACTAAATTTAAATTATTGATGATTAGCTACCCTAGTTAGCTCATAGAATAAGATCAATCTAATTTTTTATCAAACAAGCAGCATTGTATAAAAATGGCATTAATTCGACTCGTCCAACTCTAAAATTCTACAAGCGTCTGCAATCGAGAGAAAAAACAGCTCAATCTATCTTGCCAGCTCGGCGAGCTGCTCTGGACGGCAAAAGAAGTCTCCTTTTTCGCCGTCAGCGCGCGTCATCCCCATCGTTGGCGCGAAATCGTCGTTGTCGCCGGCTCCGCTCTGAAAGCTCGTCTCGTCGGTAATGAAGACTGATGACGAACCGTCACACAAGCTCTTGCGCTCTGTATTAGGCGTCGCGTCGGCGATAAGCTTGCGCGCGGCTCTTTGTTCAGCGTGGGGAAAGAGGTAGGGGAAGGGGAGGGCGGGGGGCAGATATCGAACGACACTCGCGGATTAATGAACTATAATGCATCGCCTCGAGCATCATTGACACGCGCGCTTGCTACCGCCCCCGCTGAATGGTTCTTTGTTTACCTCGTCGGCGACGCCGATGTAAGTACCGACATCGAGGTAAAGGGATGTGCGCTTGTGAACAATGGCGCTGTGTGAGTGTGTATGTGTGCGTGTACGAGCGAGCTTTCCAAGATGCGCTAATGATGATCGATTTCGGAGATCAGATGGTTGACCGGCTACGAGGTTGGTGTTGATGGTGACGATGATGATGATGGGTTGCTGCCATAATGATGCTCTTGTGAGGAATGGGGAAAGGTTAATCGATGTTGATGGACCATTAGCAATTTTGAAAGTGAAGAAAGTCAAAAAACTTTGATGATCTTTTTGCCTATTATATTATAAATTAATGAAGGCAAATTATCTTCAACGAACTAATTACTTTATTAATAGTTCATCAAATCAAGTTTCAAATTTACGATTGCTTTTCTGTAATTTTTAGATTCAAGTACCATTAGTAGTACTCAGATCACTTAAAAAAGATCAATAAAAAAGTTAAAATGTTTATTATTTCAATAAAATTCTAATGATCCTACATAACCTTTAATAAATACGTTATCTCGCGCATTACCCCAAATGCATGAATACCACCTTCTGAGGAAGGTAGGATAAAGTCTTAGTTCGCAATCAAGAATTCATACATTCACGAAACAAGTTAAGTAATCGGAAGTGCCGCTTTGATCTTTTATGGAGCGCGTAATAATAGTGATCTTACATCAAATATCTTGTTTAACTTTTTAATAGTTGGCGCAAAAATAGTCCAATCAAAAATAATCTTTAATATCACAAATATTGAGATATGATGACACTTGTCACGTCATCTAATTCTACAGTTTATTTATTTATTTATTTATTTATTCGAATTCATAAAATATTTTAAAATATACTTTTAAGCCAAACAAAAAATAAAATTGAAATATTTTTTAACAATTCATCAAATGCTCATAAAAACATTTTTCAAAAACTTTTTATTTTTCTAAATGCAGATATCTTATTTACTTGTCTATACCGCACACGCACTTTCATACACCCATTCGCACAAGGAGCTGTCCTTGACTTAGACTTAACTTGAATAAATCATACACCGGTAAGTAGGCGCCAGCCCTGCACTTTCCCTCGAGATGCCAACTTATACGAATACGGAGGTATCTTAGCTACCTTGTATTCTTACGCGTCCCATACCTGTATACGTCTGTTCGCTTTTCTCTTCATCTGATCTTGCGTTTTCTTTTTAATCTTTTCTTTTTAATAGATTGAGCATCTTTTCAATATTAATAATCATCTTCTTTTATTGCCTTCCTTTAATATTTCAACTTATTTTCTTAATACATAGTTACATTATACATGCATACTATAAATATATATGGCATTTATACTACGGTCAATAAAACGCGAAATCGTTTCTGTGTTACGTAAAGGTATTTATTCTGGCGGATATACATTAATATTATGATTATATCATTTTAATCTACTTCTAATTGAGCACATTTTGTTTTTATCCAACTCCTTAGTTTTATCCTTTCTTAATTCACCTTTTTTTTTAAAGTATATTTAGTTATTTTTTATCTATCTTTTATCAATAATCGTCATTCCTTTGCTCATGCCGCTGGTCTACTTTTCTTTCTTTTTCACTATATCTCCTTCCTCTCTATTCTTTATGTTTATTTTATTCTTTTTTCCAACTTTGCAGTTCCTCTTTCTCTCTTCCTCCCAAAGCTCCTACCGGGCAACCTAATCCACCTGAAAGCCAGGAATGGCGCAGGCTCGGCGTCAAGCCTGAAGTAGAAGAGTGAAATATGAAAAGGAGCCTTACGTGCATGTAAGTAAGTACACGAAGCCTGTCGTGAATTAAGGATGAATTGTGTGCGTATATGAGTGTACCCAGAGATGACCAAAGTGCAAGCGCTTTTCCTCGCGATACCTTTTACTATTCACTCTCATTTCTTCGCATTTATTTTTTTATTTCTTTTTTCAATTTATAAATTAAATTAAAGATTAAAATTATAAACTAAACTAATTACTTTTTTATTATAAATTCATTTCTAAGAGGGAAGGTACGAAAAAGTAACTTCTTTATTTTATCGAGATTATATAAGATAGCGTTTGAGTTCTAAGATATAATGAATTCATCATAAGGTTGTTTAAAATATTTTTCGCATATGGGTTAGAAAATTTATGCTCTCAATTCGAATAATTAAGGATTGAATCGTATAATTCGTTTTTTTATTTAGCAACTTATGTCTGCAAATAAGAATATTTCATAACAAGATTTGAGTAACATTATTTTCAAAACAAAACAATTTCTGTGTAAAAAGTATCATACATCCTTTTTCTAATTTTATAAGAAATATTAAAGAAATATTGTCATTTTTTTTTTTGTTCAAATTAATTACATAAATAGAAAAAAGCTTTCTTAAATAAAAATTCTAATTTTTATAACTATAACACTATATTTTTGTTAGAATACTGAGCAGATACTATTGTTAAAATAACCTCTACGTAGACCCACGATTTTTACTCTCATCTTTCGATATCAATTTTGTTTAACATTACTCTTAAATATTTTACTATACATTAAAACCATAAACTTTTTTATTTCACTTTACAATTTTTTACTTGACTTGACTATTTGCAAGTCCAGATTGATATAACCCACAAATAAAGTAATGGAAAGAGCGTCGCGCAATGCAAATTTGTTCTATGCAGTAGCTTGAAAAATAAGAGCAATTTGTCAGAGCTGGCGAAAGCTGCTCCGCGACGACGATTTCGCGGATCAGACCGAGGGTCGTTACAATTCGTCAGTTCTCCCACCTTTGTGCCCCGGCTCTCTCGGACGGCGCTAGAATTTCACGCGGAGTGAGTGTACTCCGGGGTTAGGCTGGGGGCAGCGCGCGCGCGCGAGTGTGCGTGCCAAGGTGGTAGGTAGGTGGGTAGGTGCCATTCGCCGGGGCACTAATGGCCGAGGATTTTGAATGTCGCCGGGAACGATAAGGGACGGAAAGGAAGCCATTATCGTGCTACGTGATCTTCGGAAGCCTCCGTGCGAGAGAGAGAGAGAGAGAGAGAGAGCGCGCGGCAGCGACTCCGGGCTGCCCTTCGTTGTACATTTGAAAAACGTGCGAGCTGGATGAAAAAGGCTCGTTCGCCCCCTTTTCTGGGCCGAAGATACGTGCGAAAAATACCTACGCAGACGAGGACAGTGGTTAACGACTTTAGGCTTTGGTGGTGTCCTTTTGGTTTGATGGGTGGGCATTGATTTCGTTAATTGTTTAAAACAATATTAGAGTTAATTGAATGTTGTGGAAGCTTATTAAAGATATATTAAAGGATGACGATCACGGTTTGAAAAGTGTATTGTTGACTTTATAAAGAATAAAATTAATATAACGTTAATTGTACATAGATGCAATAAAATAAGATTGTTTATTAAATATAAAACTAAGTATTACAAGATTACTTATATCAGCGAAAAGAAATTCTGAAGTTGAACATAAAACTACTATCGATTCTTATCTGTATAGTACCATTACTTGATTCATAGCTTCAATTTTGCATTTTCATTGTAAATTAAAATACAACGATTTATGGTATATTGCATTTATTGAAGAAAAGTTTCCAATACCAATTCTTTTAGAAACTACTTACGACTATGTATTCTTTGTAAAAATAAGAGAATGAAAAAGTGGAAACACTAAAATGTAAAAAATTCTTTAGTCGAGTATGATGTAAATATTAAAAATTATGTGCAATAGTCAATAATTTTTAAAATGTATTTGTAACAAAAACCAATATAGCGTGTGAACTTAAAGATAAAAATTAAAAAAAAATCAAAATCAATTCAGAAAATATCTAAATAAAGTTTCCAAAAAAAGAAACTTTTCTTTGCTTTTTGGAATCAGAAAATATTAAACTAGGTCAAATTATGCAATCAAAGTTTAGTAATGTAAATTCAATTCAAATACGAACCAACGAATTTTTAAATTGACTTAATGCATTATTATAACTCAAGTTTATAATAACATAACATTAAAGAAAACTATATTTTTCTAATAACTAATAATTTCTTTAATATAACTTATAACTTATTTTATCTTAATTTGATTTACTTTTTGAAACTTTATCTATCTCTTATGTGCTTCAGAATAAAGATCTTAAATAGTTTGAATATGAAACGAAACTATTAACGAATCTTTCATCTTTTGAACTGCCAATGTTTGAGCTAATTAAACGTAGCTAATATTTAAATAAAAAGAAGAAAAGCAGGATTAGTTAATGCTTTCAATGCTTTTGATATTTTATTCGAAACCTTCTTCAATACAGTTTAAGCTCAAATAAATGCAAACGAAAAGTTTTGATCCAAAAGGCTCGTCGATAGTAAAAAAAAGTCCACTGCAAAAAAGTTTCATAACAAACGTGCAAGCTCCGTTAACGAAAAGGCGAAACTTGTGTACACGCAAAGCGAGAGAGAAATAGAGAAGAGAGTTAGATGCATGACGGCACAACTCGCGCAGCCGGCGCAAAGTCGTTTGATTAATCGACTCGCTCGCTTGCCCGCGAGTGCAGAAAAACCCTTCTGCTAATTATTCCAAGATTTTCCGGCTCCGAGCGCTCACAAAGCGACGAAACCCCTCGCGAAAACGGAGGAAGGAAGAAAACCGTCGTCTCTCTCGCTCTTCTCTTTCACGTAAAATTTCAGAAAATGGGAGCGGGGGAGAGAGGGAGAGAGAGAGTTGCTTGCCCGCGAGACCATTCAGCGAACTTGGGCAGTTGACTCTTTATGCGCCAAGTTTCTCGGCATTTCGATTTTATGTTAATTTCAATTCAGTACGTCGAATGGCCTAAGTTGAAAGAGTGCGCACAGTCTCTACTCTTTCTCCTTTAGTTTCTTCTTTCTCTCTCTTTCTCATTCTCAGTATCTTTATATTTTTTTCTTTCTATAAATATAAAAGTATAGTTGACAATTTTTCTGAAATTTCCTTTTTTACTTCTTTAAAAGACTTTCAATAACAATTTGAGTTTTATTTTAACTTTATTAAAAGTAAATAATGTATTTGAGTAGTCCAATAAATTCAATTTTCATATAGTAAATAATGTAACTTAAGTAATTGAAATATTTTACTGTTGACGTGATATTGTAATCAAATTATGCATGCAGTAATTTTGTTATTTATGAAAATGTAATTTATTATTTTATGAGATGAGCATCATAAGTATAACTATATATGTATTTAGTTTGGACATTGTTCTACTAACTTTTTCGTGCATAGATTAATATAATTTTTAACCATGCAGTACAAAGGTCTTCATTACTATTTTTTAAGAAATGTATATTTCGTTGTAAAGCAATATCTTAAAGCTTATACATACATTTCAGTCTCTGGATCGAGAAACTCGGTGAAAGTAGATATCATGATTAAGTATAAAGAGTTTTACTATTTTAACCAATAAAGAAAAATTATACAAACAGTCTCTATAAATATAATGTACCTATTTTGATTTTAAATACTTCAAAATATAAAAATACCTGTTTAAAAATTTTGTTTTAATATCACAAAGCTTCATTTGTGAGATTTTGTGATAATGTTGATTATAATTAATTTTACGCTTTTACTTTTTTTATAAATTGTTTGTCAATTATAATTTAAAATTATTCTCTAAGTACACTGACAATAAAGAACTAGCTTATCATTATTTTACTAGTTTGAATATACCTATACAAAATCTTTCTTAATTCAAGAATCCTTCTACATATCCAGCATTCACTTCTCCAAAGTAAAACAACTCGAAATTTGCGCTAGATAAACTGGCGCAAGTGCGTGTTTCTCGTGCTCATCATCTCCATTTTGTCTTCTTAAATCCCACATTTTCACGCCCCCCCCCCCTCCGCTTATTCACCTCCAACCAACTACATATACGTGCATGTACAAACCGGCCCTCGGTTATATTCATGGACGACTGAAGTAGAGAGAGAGAGAGGAAGAGAGAGTGAGAGAGAGAGAGAGAGAGAGAGAGAGAGAGAGAGAGAGAATAATGAAGATTAATGGTCATTTTTCACACTCGCCTGTTTAAAGAAAAACGCGAAAGTCGAGGATACTACAGAGTAAGAGTTGTAGCGAGTGTTGATTTTTTTTGTTGGATAAAGACAAAACGTAAGTGAGCAAAATTTGAGGTTCGTTGATGCAGTTTTTTTAAAAGTTTTTAGAAGATGCTTAAAGATTTTTAGATATTCATAATTCAAGAGTCACTACTAATTAGTTGTTTATTTTCTTAGTAGTATTGAATTAATCTTTCTATGTTATAAATAATTTAACAATTAATAAATTAAGTTTTGGTTAGAAAATATCTATAAATTCTGTAAAAAAGCTTTACTTTGATGGAAGACTAATTCATCATTTTTTTATTTTCATTATAATAATATGAGCTTAGCTCATATACAGAGATATTCTAGGAATATGATATTTGACATGTAAAAGATGTTAAATTTAATTTACTAATCAATAGTAAAGCTCAAAAAGGCATTACACTATAATTAGTTTATTTCGATTTTAAAAATAGACTATGTTGATTATAATAGATATTAGTTTTGTTAGAATAAGTAATATATACATGTCAATTTTGAATATCTAATCTACACAAATATTAGCGTCTGAAATTCTTGCAAATTTCTTAACTTAAGCTTTTTGATCATAAACATGTATATGTTTGAAAAGGCATGATTGTACGTTAAAAAAAAAAAGAATTTTTTTTATTCCTTACAGTTTGCGAGGCGTCACTTTTACAGATACTATTACTGCTGGTGCAACTCTTTCCGAAGCTACGCATCTCCTTCTTACATGAGACTTACATTATACTTCCAGCTGGGTTTCTGAGATTTATCGTTGTTCCGCGCGCACAATGTAAAAAGTACCTCGAATTATCTCTATTTCTCTTTGTCTCTTTCATAGGCGGGCAATAATCTATTTTCAGAGTTCTTAACTTATCTAATAGTTTGCTCTCACGCCTTTAGTTCGAATTTCTATTTTTTGTGAGTATTTATATAAATTTGAAAAAATACGTAGATAAGCATAACAAAAAACTAGTAAAATATTTCATGTTTTTTAGATACATTTTTTTTTAATAAAAAAATAGAAGTGGTAATAAAATGGCTCTCAGCAACTGTATTTTTTAAATCCTTTGTTGATCGCTAGTATTGCGTAATAAATTTATAGTTTTTAAACATTAACTTGTCTATTTTCTAGCAGGGTAGAGTCCGTGTTATCATTAAATTGATGTAAAACTCGCGTTGTTTTAGAAATGATGATATTTTATTATTCAATTTTTAATCTTTCAAATATATCGTGATATCATATTCTTGTTCTCTATTAAAACAATAAAAAATTAAACGCAGAAAATAGCTTTCCATACTAGAGTAGATTATAAATATATTTAACAATAAAGATTTCATATATCTTAAAACATATGGTTACAAACAGTTAAAATGCTGTGCCTGATCACACGATGAACCGCTCAAATAAAGCCTGAAGATGCGCGTCGTACAGAGAACGAAAAACATTTTTTGCTCACGAGAGAGGAAGAGAGGCGCGACTGCTTTCTCTGGAGAAGAAGCCTAGCGTGAGAAATGAGCTACATTGAACGTGAAAAACGGTTTGAAATAACATCTTGAGACGTCGCGGAATTCCAATTACACATCCCTATACAAAGTGCGTCGGTGCGGTGCTTGGCTTTTCCATTCTTTTGCCTCCAACTCTGCTGCGCCGCGGAAAGTAATGCGCGGTAGAAGAGAGAGAAAGAGAGAGAGAAAGAGAGAGGAAGTTTTCTCAAGGGGTGACTTCTTACTGCGTTCGCTCTCGCTCTGTCTTAGCTCTTTTTGCCTGTTACTGTCTTGTTTTCTTTTGGAAGTGAAAGGGAATGGCGGAAATAATTGAACAGCGAGGGAGGCGTCGAGATTTGTGCTTTGCGTCCGTCGTGTTTATTGTATATCAGTATATTATACACAAATTATAATATAATTACTATATACTATTGTTTTGCTTTTAAAACAAAAGTCCAATTATGATTTATCTTGATATTGTTCTAATGACTAGTATATCAAAATAATTTTTGGTGCAATTTATAAATTTTATAGAAATTGATTGATTTTCTGAACTTCAATAACCTTACTTTGTTCTATGAAGCGGTTGATTATTTATTTTTCATAAAGC
Source organism: Eupelmus kiefferi (assembly GCA_030522745.1). Taxonomy (NCBI): domain Eukaryota; kingdom Metazoa; phylum Arthropoda; class Insecta; order Hymenoptera; family Eupelmidae; genus Eupelmus; species Eupelmus kiefferi. Next base: position 2,349 of record JAPYZB010002115.1, on the reverse strand, counting down.
TGATTATACACTGAGAGAAGAATGTTAAGAAAAATTACAATACTGGATAGTAAATCTACCACAGACTGTGAAAATCTCAAAAATTACTATACTTTATAGGAAATTTTATTATAAGTATAGAAAAATTTGCCATACTGTCGTATAAAATTTCTTAGAACGTATAGTAATTTTTTAGATTTTCACAGTCTGTAGTAGCTTTTCTATCCAGTATTGTAATTTTTCCTAACACTCTTACCTCAGTGTACCATAAGCAAAATAAGAAGTTATTATTAATATTTTGATTAAATTTATATTGAGAAGGTTCCTCTCTCTCTATCTCTCTCTCTCTCTCTCTCTCTCTCTCTCTCTCTCACACTCTCTCTCACTTCCTCTTGCTCTTTTATATGCACACGCGTTAGCAGTTTTAAGCCTTTATCTTCAGTCGCACAATATGGATTTATTAATTTAAGCTGTCGCGTTTGCCCGCTATTTGAAAATAATTGAGAAACACTTTGAAGGTTAAAATTAACCTTTGGACTCTTGACTTCTATTTTATTCTTTTAACTGCAACCGTCATTCTTTTTTCTAATGTTCTCAAACATACATAACAAGATTTATTTATTTACTAACTTTTGGCAGTATAGAGACTCGAATAGAGATAAATTAAATTTGGGTGAACTATCAGATAAAATAGTCAGTCTTTTAATTTAATTAACGGGATGTGAAAGGGTGGGATAGAAATTTGTACAAAATATTATACGGAAACCCAAAAATTAGGTTATAAACATTCATTAAACCAGTTAAGGAAAATTTTTTTGTAAATAGAATATGTTGTACTAGAAGCTGAAGCCTCCCGTTTTTCAGATAAGTTTCACTGACTTTTCAGTAACTGTATATCTGCATAAAAAACCGTTAAGCGATGCATGTTGTTTCACGTCACGTCATATAGTATTGGATCAAATAGTGTAGAAAGTTCATGTTGAAACAGAATTTATTGCATTTATTTATGACTTAAAAAAGTTATATAATCACGATGTTTTACTTTTAAACAAATTAATAAACTATTAGTTTACAACAATTTTTTTTTTAAATTTATTTAAACATCAGTTAGCGATGTAATCACTTTCGCAATTTTCATCAGATTTCTCGTGAGTATAGTTTTGGACTGCAGGAAAAGAGACGTGTGGAGTCGCTCTAATTCGTCGTTGAAGACTGAATAGGCGCTGTCGCGTCGAGTGCGTCGCCACTTTTCCAGTAGCTTATAACATGTGAAATTGAAATCGAATAATAATGCTATAACGACCACGATGTGAGTTTACAGACAGAAAATTTATACGGTGGATCTCGATTTGAGCTTTATGAAATATCGACGTGTCTAACCAAGCTCGAGGTGTATCTACTGATACTTGATTATCATAAATTGTTAAAGTTGATTCTTCTGAGTTAAATATGAAAACTACTAAATTTTTAATGTTTTTGAACACTGTGTTTATCTTAAATAATATTTAATAAACCTTAAATAACAGAAAATTGAAACAACATAATATTTATACAACGAAATACAGAAAACAATATAATTTTTCTCTTTTCTCAGCCTCACTCTTCGATCTTGTTTTCCTTCTCACAGGCCCCTATTTTTCTTCTCTCCTTATTCTTCTTCCTCCTTCAGAGCGCGTATATATCGGAGGTAGCTCGAGTGGCCGAGCAAGCGAACCAATCGATATCCAGCACGTGTCCTCGAATGGCTTCTAATAGCTGCCGATTCAAGATAAACCCATTGTTGACGCGTGAAATTGGAAACTTCCATTCTTCTCGAGACTTATCGCGCGAACCGCTCGCGCGTCGACCATTGTCGAACTGGGCTTCCCTTTATTCTTACCCGTTTAATTGTTAAATTGATTCTGAGCTATTGTTTTCAAATGCTTGTTAGACTTCGATCGAAAGCTTATTGTGCATTAAGAACGATAAGCGGATTAGAGCTGGCTATAGAGATGCGGAATTTAGACCTTGGTTGATTTAATGAATACATTAACTATTATTCATTTATTTTGCATAAAAAGCTGTTTTTCTTACATTTATTAAAGTTTTATTTACAACATGATAACTTTATGGCTATTAAATCGTGATAACTGATAAATTCCATCGTTAAATCTCCTGTTTCAAATATTTTCGTCAAAGCTCGAAATAAAAAGTTTCTTATATTCAAACAGAATTCATTCACTTTTTAGAAGTGCTCAAAATGAGTCTAGTACCTTCAAAAGTATGTAAAATATAATTTTAAGGAGTAGCTAAATTATATTCTAAAAGAAAGAATTATGTAACCTAATTCTTAAAACGTTGCTTTTTATGTCACAACGCTGCAGCTTTAGT
>JAPYZB010002114.1:0-14399 GCA_030522745.1 Eupelmus kiefferi | reverse complement strand
TTTGAAGTAATCAATGAGTTTTGCGCTCCGTCGTTATTTCCGCTGCTCCTATCGCTATCGATCGCTTAGATTTGAAATATGTATGAGCACGTCGCCCTCGCAAGATGTGAATGACGTTTAAGCTCTATGTAATACGGCGCGCATATATACATCTTCCGGAAGACTTTTATTATGCCTGCGCAGCACTCTCCTCACTAATGTATTGAATATTTTTGAGAAAAAAAAACGAACCGTAGCGTCATTGGTTGCTGAGAATTGCATCAAGTTGCTTCGCTAAGTTCTTCTGTCAATTTTGATTCGATGTGCTTTTTATGATTCAGAACTTCAAACTGTTTTATGTAAAAATAAATGTTGAACTTTTTTTCAAAATCTTTAATTTTGCACATAATTTTATTGGAGAACTGTTTATTGATATACTTCATTTGTGTGCAGCTTTAATACATTGAAGTTGTGATATTCATTCATTAAACAATTGTTTTAACTGGTTTTGATGATCATTCGAGTTTTAGTATTCAAAAATTATTATGTAAAAACCCTTGAGCTTTTGATTAAAAATTTGAATTTCAAAACCACCTTTGCAGTGTATTCTTAGAAAATAAAAATGAGAAAATTGTGTCTTTTTTGCAAATTGATTCATAATTAAATATTTCTGTGGCTTTCCATAATAACTGGTTAAATCCATGTTTTGTGAAATTGACGTTTTAGTATTTAAATATGAACTCAGGATCGAAGGAAGCAAGATGAAGTCTAATACTAATCTAATACAACCTCTTATTTTGGAAAGTAACAGATTTGTATAGATTAATGTTCAAATATACTTGGTTATAACAAATATTTTATTATAAGTATTAAATAATCTCATTTTATTAATACAATAATTTTGAATTCATACAAACTTACAAATTTTAATTAACTTTGAACGACGTAAAGTATATACATGTAGAAAAATGGTCTATTAAATATTAGTATAATTTTTTCTAAAAACGAGACAGACTTGCAAAAAAGAAAAAAAAGTAAAGTTTATAGTAAAAATTAGTCTAATTTTACTAAAAGCTTTACTAATTTTTTTTCATTCTATGAGTCTGTCTGATGTTTAGAGATGAGTCTGTCTGATGTTTAGAGAAAATTATCGTAACATTTCCCAGACCATTTTTCTCCATGTAATTAACAGTAACCACATTTTAAAACACTCAAAAACTTCCGTACCCAATATCAAACAACACCGTATCAAAAAACATACCAACTATCACCCTCTCTTTCAAAAACCGCTTCGATGCATCCGCTTGCGGATCGAGAAAAGCCTTACACAGACGTTGAGCCACCATTGATCCACTCTTGGCGCTTTCTCTTGGCATACACTCACGTATACAAGAGTTTCAGCATGCTGTCAACTCATCGCGCAAAAAAACTAGCACGATCACAACGTCTTCCACGAATTAAAATATCGCTATTTTACCTTCTATTTCCGGCAGGCAAAGACTGGAACTGATGCGGGAGATGTATCACAACGAGGCCGAGCTGTCGCCCACTTCGCCGGACTACAACATTGAGAGCATCACCGGCGGCGATCCTTTCTACGATCGGTTTCCATGGTTCCGGATGGTTGGCAGGTATGTAATTTTATTTGTAATTTTAATGTTTGTTTATATAATTTTAATTCAAGAATGGATGAACATTATATTCGCTTGAGTTTTATTGAATGGGCATATTTATCTTTGTGTCAGAGCAACTGATTACGTTAAAGTGACATAATCGTTTATTTGCAGATCCTTTGTGTACTTGAGCAATCTGTTATACCCGGTACCGCTCATTCATAAGATTGCTATTGTCAACGAGAAAGGAGACGTGAAGGGCTACCTTAGAGTCGCTGTGCAAGCTGTTGTTGGTACGTTTTATCATTTTCAATTTAAGAAGCTTTATTCCTATCTTATAAAGTGAATAAAATGAAATAAAATAAAATAAAATAAATAAACTGAATGTTAAAGTTTTTCAATATCATTTTTGATTAGTAAAAATAAAAATTTGCATTATAATGATTTTATATGTAAATAAAATTCCTCATGAAAATTTCTACTGCATTGTTAGAATATTCTCTATACTCTCGCGTTCAATACACAATCAGTACGAATATTCTACAATGGTATCGATTCAATACCGTATACCGTGTATGCCTTCAGCTCTAAACTCATGCAAATGCAGACTCATGCCAAATGTTCACTGAGAAAAATGTATAAAAGAAATTGATGTATAGAAAAAGAGGCGATGTGCTCGAACAAGAAAAAAGGCACTATATTTTACAATAACAATAAAAACATTTGTCTTAAACAATAAAACAGAATATAATGCAATTTCCATTAAATTTTGGAGCACACGTCCTTGTATCTCAAACCCCTCCTCTCGAAAACGACCGTCCCAGCCTCTCGCACAACTTTAACGAACACTTTCTCCCAGAAGAGGAAAACAGCGAGTACTCAAGCGGCGTGAGACAGTCAGCCCGCATCAGCTTCGACGACGACCTCTTCGGCAGCAGCACCCAGCGTCAGAACCGTCGCAACACTCTACTAGCCCAGACTCTAGAAAAGAACCAGCAGCAGATAATGGCTTTACAAGAGGAGCGCGTCGTCGAAGGCCAGAACGAGAACAAAGAGGCCAAGCAAGAGGGTGGCTTTAAGGAGGGTGGATGTAAAGAGTTGAAGGAGGACGAGGAGGTAGGAGACGCTGACAGTGGCAGGGGAGACAGTTCAGTGTCCAGCGATATGAAGGAGGAGGAGCTGCCTGAGCATCTGCAGCCAGGGATGGAGTTTACGTTCAGGGTGACGGTGCTCCAGGCGATGGGCATCGCCACCGAGTACGCCGACATATTCTGTCAATTCAAGTGAGTGGGATTTTTTCATTAGAGTTCGTAGGTTGAGATTGAAAGTTTGATTTATCTGACGTAATGATGGAGATTTACGTAATTGATTTAATTTGTGGAATGCATTGCTCGGACAGGAGTTGTAAAAACTTTTGAAATTTAAAAGTACTTTATCAAGTTAGATTAAAGTTTCATCCATAATTTAACAAAAAATCAAGTCGGATAAGAGTTTGTGAGTTTTTATTCAACTTTAATTTTAAAATAACTTTAATAAAAACTTCTAAACTTTAGTATATAGATGTTTAATTATGGACAATAACTATTTCTAACAATCTACGCTAATGTTATTTTAAGTCTCGACAAAATAGATTATTGACAGCGCATATCATATTGACTTTCAGCTTCTTGCACCGACACGATGAAGCTTTCTCAACGGAGCCAGTCAAGAATACCGGCAAAGGAAATCCTCCTGGTTTCTACCACGTACAAAATGTAATTAATTTATTCTTCACTCGAAAAAATCGCATATCCATAAATATAAACAAAAACAAAAAGAATACCAACATCTCAATTCCCTTTCAGATAACTGTCACAGTCACAAAATCATTCATCGAGTATCTGAAAACGCAGCCTATTGTCTTCGAGGTCTTCGGCCACTATCAACAGCATCCCCTTCACAAGGACGCCAAGCTCGAATAGTAAGCACTTTACGTAAACATATATTTTCATGCGTAAGATCGACTCCTGTGCAGATTCTATGAGAGACCTTCAAGCATATCTATTTATAAACCGTCTGACGCGCACTTTGAAACTGCGTCGTGCGCATATTGATATCTGATACACCAAGTTCCGCGCGGTAATGGAACTCGTTTAATTATTAAATATCAAAGGGGTGGCATTATATAAAATTATTATGTTTGATACGCTTCGGTTAACTAATGTTTTTTAAATATTTTATCGCGAACTAGATGCCTCTAGTTTTAAAACTTATCGAAGAAGGGTTGCTTTTTTTTATAATTACGTGGTATGACTTTTAGAGGAAGTGCTTTCCTCATTTTAATAATTTCAGAAATGACATTTGTTAGAACAGAGTCGAAAGTAGTACAGATAAATCATTAGTCCCGACCTCTGCGTAGTTTAATTGCACTATTGCGCTATTAGTAATTGTACAGTGGATTAATTGAAAGTGGGTCAAATTTATTTAAAGTTTCGTATTCTCATTAGAAGGAAATGCTTTCTGCATTTAATTTGATTAAATTATTTATTAAAACATTTAATTATTCAAGTGCTTAAAACTTAATGTAATTTATTTCCAAGGAACTTGTAATTAAATATTAAGCCTCTACCTAAGATTAGATTAATTTTCGCTACGTTTTATAAGTATTAAAAAGTATAAACTTTCAAACGTTCTTTTTCACCCTTCAGCCACGTGTAGGTCATATAAATGACGTCAGCCCTACTGCTTATAAAAAGATAATATTGAACTTTTTAAATCAAGAGTCCCATCCCATAATTCCTGTCGAACAATAATTCAAAATCACAACCTATTAACTTCCTCTCTCCAATCGCTAACCCAAACTTACCATCTATCTTCCAGCGTACGCCAGCCACCTAAGCGCATGCTGCCACCATCAATTCCAATCAGCCAGCCGGTCCGCTCACCTAAATTCGGCAGCGTGCTGCCCTCGCCAAGCACCTCGCACGTCCACGCCAAGTACGACGTGCTCGTCTGGTTTGAAATCTGCGAGCTAGCGCCCAACGGCGAGTACGTACCCTCAGTGGTCGACCACAGCGACGATCTACCCTGCCGCGGCCTCTTCCTCCTTCACCAGGGCATTCAGCGGCGTATTCGCATTACCATCGTCCACGAGCAGGCCTCAGAACTGCGCTGGAAGGACGTGCGTGAGCTGGTAGTGGGCAGAATCAGGAACACACCTGAGCCCGAGGAGGAGGACAATGACTCGTCGGTGCTGTCGCTGGGCCTATTCCCCGGCGAGTATCTGGATTTGCCGGGAGACGACAGGTGCATGTACAGATTCGAGGCGGCCTGGGACAGCTCGCTGCATAACTCGGCGCTGCTCAACAGAGTCACTTCTTACGGCGAGCAGATATTTATGACAATCTCGGCTTATTTGGAGGTGATTAGAGAGCTTATTATGTGATTTATTATCTTTTTAATTTTTTTTAATGTTATTACTGTAGTTTAGATTGTGTAAGCTGAAAAACTGAGCGCATCGGTCAATTTTAGTTAAAGAAAATATTTTGAAATGAGTTATTAATTTTCTAAGCAAATTAATGTGTCTCATACTGAAAACTAAATTTATGAAACAATTAACAAAAAACAAAAACCATTTAAGCTGGAGAACTGCGGCAGACCGGCCATAGTCACCAAGGACCTGAGCATGATAATCTACGGGCGTGACGCACGAGTTGGTCCGCGCTCACTGAAGCACCTCTTCAGCGGCAACTACCGCAACCAGGAGGCCAACAGACTTAGTGGTGTCTACGAGCTCGTCCTTCGTCGCGCTTCTGAAGCAGGTAGCCCAGGTTTGTCCCGTCTGACCCTTAGCATTTACCCACCGACCTACCCTGTTCCCACGAAAGACTCTGACCCCGCTAGTTTATCCATCGGTGTTGTGCCGTGTCATTTTTCTGCATGCTTGTTCGTTGTGATTCCCACCTTGATCGTCCTGGCTCCTGGATGTTAATAGTCCGTTTTGGAAATAGTATATAGAGTGACTGACTTAATCAGTTTTCATGTTTTAAAATAAATATGGAGATATTATTTTGCAGTAATTATTAAATACTGTAATTTCAAGTTAATATTTTTGCAATTTGCAAACGGATAAAATTTTTAATATTATTAAATGTAAAAAAAGTTTTTAAGTACATAATATGCAATTATTATTAAAAAATTGAAATATATTTTGATGCTTAACTACATGTAAGGATAACATAATTAAAAAATCAAAATTATTCTCAAAACGGTCTCAAAGACGATGCATTATACAACTTACATCGTCATATATCAATGTTCCATATTTACGGCCGAAACGGTTTACGAGTTCACCGATGTTCTTTGCAGGCGTGCAGAGGCGACAACGCCGCGTGCTGGACACAAGCTCGACCTACGTCCGTGGCGAGGAGAACCTGGACGGCTGGCGACCACGCGGCGACAGCCTCATCTTTGATCACCAATGGGAGCTTGAGAAGCTGACGAGGCTTGAGGAGGTAGAACGCGTCAGGCATACTCTGCTGCTGCGCGAGAAGCTCGGCATCGATAAGAACATCTTCTGTAATAAGACTATTCACGACTTCACTAAGAGCGAGAAGGTATGCTCTTATTTGATGTATGTTTAAAAAAATGTTATTATAATTATGTATTTACGAACGAAATTTCGTTAATGCGCAGGAGGTCTGCAATATGGTGGCAAAGGCGACGAACGAGCCACACGCCAGCCCTGTCAAGCTGAAGAAATCAACGAGCAAGGACGTGTACGAGCCCTGGGAGATGAACGAGCGCGAGAAGGAGGTGGCCAGCAAATATGTCAAGCTGATCCAGGGCAGAATCCCAAGCAAAGAGCCGATAGTCCTGTCCGACGTCTCGCCCGGCGACGACACCATCACGGATCTCTCCACCTCGATGATGTCGTCCGTCGTCTCATCTTCGTCCCAAGAGTCAGTATTATCCCGATTATCAGATTATGAGCAGGTAACACTATCTTGATCTTCCTTGTATCGTGCCTGAAACGCCCCGTAGCGGTTGTCTCTATATGCGCTAACTTATGATTACGCGCCGCTTCTGCATTTGGTGAGACTTTTTTACTTTCCATATTTTTATATAGATAGATTATATATCTATCACTCACCCATTATTTAAGTTTATATGAGGCAGCAGCTTTTGTAGTATTTACGAATCACACACTCATGACTATGCCGTTGGATTGGTTTGAGGGACATAGGTTTTACCTGTTTTCGGTTTAGATACTTTGCTTTTGGAAATATTTTCTAAAAATAAAGACACTTTATAACTTGAGCCAAAAATAGGTGAAATTGACCATTGTCTCATCCACACAAATTCTACATCGATTCTTCCAAATTTTGTTTTTCAATTAAACGACTCGCCACATTCCGACAACACCGTTTTATTTGAGTAAAGAGTTGCGTGCACTACAAGCATTGGCGCGGTCACAGAAACCCAACGAATCATTTTCACGTAAACATCGGCAAAAACGAGTATGCAACACATACATAAACACGTCCTTATCGACGCTTGCTTTTATAAAGATAGACAACCGCTGAGTAAAAAAAAATGAAAAAGTTTGAGAGGAGCGCGTCTCGGGTGATACAGGAGAGGTGTGTTACTTGCAGTCCGCAGGAATAATAGTCAAGAGCAGGTCTAAGTCGTGCATCTTTAGGTTGAGCTCGCCCGAGCGCGCGAGGCTGCAGGAACTGCAGGACAGCATACTGGCAGGCGAGACGGCGAGTCATGTGAGCAGCAACAGCTCGGTAGCACCGGCGCCTCTTGGTTCTACATCGCCCCTCAAGGAGAGCCTGGTGTTGTACGTGCCCGAGGTCGAGGAGATACGCATAAGCCCGGTGATCGCCAGAAAAGGCTACCTCAACGTCCTAGAGCATAAGACTAACGGATGGAAGAAGCGATGGGTGGTGAGTGTTAAGGAGATTTTGGGGAAGCTATGTTTTTTTAATGATTTTGGGTGATTTATAGTGTGATATTTACTGATTGATAGGATTAACAAGTTCCTTGCGATTAATGTATAAACTGATTCTTATGAACTTTCTAATACAGATACTTTTATACGTTAATACTTTTTAATATTTAAAAAAATAAAAAGTCAATGTCATAAATGTCATTTGTGAATATATATATGCATCATGTCGTAGTGAACTTGTTAATCGATAATTTCTTATCAAATTTTCTTTCGATGTTGTTAAGATTTTTTATATCCTTTTTGTACTTACTTCAGAAGATTGAATTTATGGATTGTAATGTGTAATGGATTGTAAATTAGATTTACTTTCCAAGACACTCTGAACGTCGTAGGAGTCACATGAATAAAATATAAGAAAAATTTGATACGAAAAAATCGTAAATTATATTTACCGTTTCAGTCGTCAATTTCAGCATGGATCTAACTTTTTACAGCATTTTTATAGTTTTATTATACTTTATTAATAATTTTATAAAATTTATTGATTTATACATAACTTAATTTCATATTTTTTTTCAAGATTTTATTTAATGAGAAAAATCTGTTTTCAGACATTAACAAAAAAATATTCTTTTGTTATTTTCAGTCGGTTCGCAGACCATACGTTTTTATTTTCCGGGATGAGAAGGATCCCGTCGAGAGAGCATTGATAAACTTAGCGACCGCGCAAGTAGAATACTCGGAAGACCAGTTAGCTATGGTCAAAGTACCCAATACATTTAGGTAAATAATTTAATTCTTCTGAGAGAATAAAAGCTTTTATCAAAAAAGGAATATTTAACTTAATTTTAATTTGCCTTTTAGCGTTGTAACAAAGCATCGAGGATACCTCCTCCAGACTTTAGGCGATAAGGAAGTTTACGATTGGCTTTATGCAATTAATCCTTTGTTAGCAGGCCAAATAAGGTAATTGTTCCATACTTTTTAATTAAAAATATAAATAAAACTAACTATTTATTCAAAATATTGATTAAATTTTATAATCCACACATAAACATCAATAAAAAATTAAACATTTCCAAAACATTATATTAAGTAAACTAGAAAAAATAGAATTTATCTTAACTTTTTCAACATTTACTTCATCAGGTCGAAACTGGCACGCAAAGGACCCGGCGCAAACGGCGGCATCCCGATCAGCCTGGCACCTCACCCTGCGGCGGCGACGGTTACGGCCGGTGGCGGCGGCGCGACAGACACCCAGGCCCAAGCCAAGTGAGTGGCAGACTCGCTGGCCGAGATGATGGGCGTCGTCGCCAAGGCCTCGAGGATCGTCCTGGATCGCTCTCACTCTGCCCTCGAGTCGCGGAATTTCTGTAGCTTTGGCTTTCCGATTGTTTTCGAGTGACAATGACGAACAGCAACCGATGACAAAGAGACGTTGTAAAGTCAAGAACGCGCAGTGCGTCTCTCTAAAATAATGAAAAAAAAGGCACCGTGCTCACTGGGCGTTTCTGCGCGAAACGTTGCCGCAGTCGAGTCGTGCATTAATAAAACGAAAGCGCGCGCGCGAGAACCGAACTGTTTGATACGAGCGTCAAAGATACGCGTCGCGAGACACTGATGAATATTTAAGGAAAATAAGAAATAAAAATTAAAGAGGCATTCCGCACCTACATAGTGCAAAAAAAGAGATAAAGCATTCCCGGGGTGGAGAGACGCGCGACTCTCCCTCACCCTGCGCTGATCTTTTGTTTCGAGGAGACTAAAAGGCGCGCCCGCTCGTGTGTGTGTAGACCCTTGCGACTCTGCAGTCCGCTTCCTCTTCCTTTTCCCCAGACTTTTTTTTTGCTCGCGACGAGGAGTCACGCCTGTGTGGCGAGTGCATAAAAAAGCTACATCGAAATGCGAACGAAGTGCGGACGGAGAGAGCGAGATATACTTGGCCAGCGAGCGTGTTTAAAAAATGGACAATGACCAATGCAATAAAGAGCGCGCGTACGTGACTTCAATATTCCTGTGCTAAGCGTCCGTACGCTCTTTCTTCGAAAAAAAAAATGATGTTAATGTGAAAAAAAAAATAAGAGAGGAGATGAGCCAAAAAATTGATATTAAACTGTATAAGAGAATTAAAAAAAAAAAGAAAATCTCACAGGAGAGAGATAACAAACAAACCCCTCTTCGTATGCTTTGGTATTCGGAAATGAAACATACATTCCCCTTGACGTTTCTAGGTGTAGAGCACACGCCGCTATCGTTGCATGCATAAAAAAAGCAGCCCACTATATATAAAGAAAAGAACGGAACCAACCAACATGTAAAAGCGCAGAGAAACTAAGACAGACGGAGTGAGAAGCGAGACCGGGAGACGAGAGGTATATACAACGTAAGAGCTCTCCGACGACGCAAAAGCCCGTTGTTCCTTGACGTTACACGCTTAGATACTCACACTTACACACACACACACACACACACTTACACGTACACACTAACACACTCAGCAAACTCATCATCTACGGCACACACGTACACACTAACTCGCCGTGAGAGCCGGACGCGCGCGCGTTAGCTCGATCTCGGATACGGTCGCGCTTTCCCTGTAAATATGCAAGCACGGACGGCCCCGAGAGGCGAGGAGCGCGCGCGCTCCTGAGGATCTCCGAGCGATACGCAGCCGCTCCCTGCGCTCTTTTCTCGGTAGATATTTTTATATATTTAGAGAGAGAGACGCGCAGCACGTCGAGGACGAGGAGGCGACGTATACTCAATGTTTCAACAGTATGATTTCTAGTCGATGAGAGTGTGTGCAGTATGCGCCCCGCCCCCACGCGCACGCTAGCTATATACTTATATACGCATCGTTTTATTTCTGTTTTCTTTCGTTGATCGATTCTAAGCTCATTATTAAGGATATTGTCTATTGATATATACGTGAGAAAAATAAAATGAGTAAATAAGACGATGTGTGATTATGCGTACATCGTCGAACGATGCGTGAAAAGGCGTTTGTATAATTTTGATCTCGAGAGCGAGCGAACGAGAGAGTTGACTATGTTGTCGATTCATTGATTATTATAAATATTATTATTATTATAATTATTATTATAATTATTATTATTATCATTATTATTATTATTACTATTATTATTACGGTAGGAGAAAGCGTAATATCTTCACGCGAGAAAGACGAGCTGCTATAAAATAAATATGAGACTTCCTTGAAGTTAAGGAGGTTTTAGCTCTTTTTCGCGAGTCACGTATTACAAATACCAGTTTCGCTTGCTGACTGTTGTAGCGTTTTAATATTATATAATATAGTTTTATTTTGTTATCGATTGCAGCAATCCGTATATACATTAATTAAAGAAAAAAAAAACTAAGAACTACCGATGATGTGTAAAATTATTGAACGAGAGAGGAGGGTGAAGTAGAGAGAAAAGAAAGCGTCGAGGACTTGGACATTTGCGCAGAGAGACGCGGAGCTCTTAACGCCGTTGCGACCCGCACGGAGAGAGTCTTCAGAACTCTCTCTTGGTATAGTAGAGAAATTAATGTTTAGAGAAGTGAAAGAGCGATGGAAAAGTGTGAAGAGAGATAATGGAAATTGTAAAAGAGAATATGATCACTTATATATATAAATAGTTATATATAAATATATACAGATATGCATAAATCAATTTAATATAAACAACGTTACTACACGCATTTAAGAAAAAAAAAGACGCAAGCGCGCCGGAATTTACCAAAGAGGTATGGGAGAGAGATGAACGAACAAACAAAAAACACAAAAAATGAAATAATTCAAATTGTATTTGAGAGGATGAGTATAATAAGAATAAAAAGCAAAAAAATTATCACTGTGAAGGAATCTCTAATTCTCTCTATGCTCTAAGTAATGAAGTAAGTTCGTGTATTTATTTGTATGTTACTACAGCAAACTTGGATTCGTGCAAAGCCGTTATTATATAAAAGTATATTGTTTTTCCGTACCGGATCCTTTAATCGCTAAAAAAAAAGAGTAAACCGGAGAGAGGCCACTCTGAACCGTGCATTAATGCTGTAACGTGTATTGATTATTACGATTACTTGACTTACACACTAGATCTACTGTAAGTGGTAATTAACGTGTAATAAAACCGATTAATAAAAGCTTACACCGCTTGCTCATTTTATTTCTTGCCCGAATCCTTTTAGTTTTTCCAAAATTAACATTTTATCCTTATAATTGAATAGTATGTATTAATGGCATATAATTAAAAATACAGTTATTTTAAAATACATTATCATAATCTTACTGTAAAAATGTAGCCATTTTACGTTTTAATATAGTATTTTGTTGTGGTTACAAAGATTTTTTTTTCAACACATGCAAATTGTATTTTTTCTTACTTAAAAATGTATGAAATGGGAAATTCAAAACTCCAGCTATTCAAAAATAGTCAAAATTTTGTAAATTAAAGAATTAAAATTTTTTTTTAATTTTGAAAATTTTTTCAAAAAATTTGAAAAGTTTAAAGTGTAAAATTTTGTAATAACTTAGAATATTTTTAATAATTAATTTACACCCTAAAGATCTCAATTTCCGATTTCTTTTCTCTGCAAAAAAGAGAACTTGTACGCATAAAAAAGTACGGTAGTGCGTAACGAGAGGGGAAGTGGCTTTTTCAGACTTGGATGATGTTTTGAGGGCTCGTGACCATCTCGGGAGCCCTCGACTTCCACTCGTACTCAAATATCATCCTCGCTAGAAAAAGCTAACTTTTCCCCTTGTTGCACAATATACTATTTGATAGTTTAATTTTAGTACCTGTTTCATCCGAACAAAAAAGTGTGCAGATAAAAAACATTTTTATAGTGACAATGTTCATGTGATTTATACATTTTAACATTTTAATATACATCAATAAATTATAAATACTATCGCGTAATTTTTAGTCTATCACAAAAGCATGTTAACAATTTATTTCAAAGTAAATGAATGGTGCATTCAAATCTAAAAATTTAAATTATTTTTATTATTATATTATTACACTAATAATAATTTTCTGAGTGTGAATTTGAGTATAAAATTTCATTTTTTTGTAAGAAAAATTTTACTTTATTAACGTCATATTTTGCTTTGTATGTTAAAGTATTGTATTTAATTATTTAATTATTTTGAAAAAGTTTGTTAATGTGCCCTTTTAGTGTAATAAAAATTACACGTATTAACTTTTTATTCAAGTAAGTATTTAAATACATAAATCACATGCATATTGATATCATGAAAATGTAAATAATTAAATTAATTATTTGATTAAAAATTATTAATGAAGGTCAAATTTGTAAATGAAAAAAATATTAAAATATAAATTTGTTATCCATTTTATCTCTCAAGACTACAATAAAAGCGATCAAACCACATTTTTCATTGGATTTCTGATTTCTGTGTTCAAAACCTGAAAGCTTCTCCTTATTACTATATTCAAACATTAAAGCAATCAGTCGAGTCCGCAAAGCAAATTGCTTTAATTTTAAAGTGAAAATTATCCTAAAGCAAGTTACTTCCGACTCACTGTGGCTAATTTAACTTTTATATGCACGAGTCGGGAGTAGTATACAGAACTCTCTGATACGTATATGAACTAACATATGCAAACGTAAACATACTGACAAACTGGTAATTAGTAAATTATGTGTTTAGCTTTATTATGAGTTAATTAACGGCTCTAGATTAAGTTTGTCATACCAGTTATTCCAATTCTGGGTTTGTAAATGGCATGCCTGAAATTATTTACTTGATATGGAGAAGTATAAAGCAAAATTGACTATTTTTATTTTTTATTAATTTATAATTTTAAATTTGAATAATATATTTGCAAAAAGAATGAAAAGTATAATTTTTATTAGCTTTCAGATTATTATAATGAAACGCAAAACAAACCTTGCTAATAAAAGATATTTACTTACCATTTTTTATTAATTACTTTTTGAGAATTCAGTTTTGCTACAATCTTTTCTGAAGCTCAATTATTACATTCTTATCTGAATGGCACAAAAAGTTTTTTTTACTCATTTTTTAGATTTTTTGGCTTTCTCGAACACAAAAATTTATGTAACGTGTTTCAAAATATCGAAAAACCCAGTTATTTTTCTTTTTATTTTCCCGTTGTTAAGCAAATTCTGCCTGTTAGATCCATCAGGTGTGAAAATAAAAAGGTTTTTCTATATACGCGAAATCTAGTAATAAAAAGTTTTATGCCCGAGAAAGCTGAAAATCGAAATTATGATATATCGACCAGGCAAAAAAACAACAAAATTTAATTACTCGTGCTTTCTGCGCATTTTAAAATCTTTTTCTTGAAACAAAATATTTCAAAGTAAAGGACAGTAAAATATTGTTTAACATTGACAAAAAAATGATTGCATTTTCTATGACAATGAGATGTTTCTAAACTCTTTTAAAAAGGTTAATTATAAAATTTCATTTCATTTTTATAAAACATTATAAAATTTCCAAGAAAGAGATAGTAAATAAAAATGTTTAAAAACCACATTTATAAAATATCTATTAGAAAATTGCTATATATTACGCTATTATGACCGTAGCAGTCCTTGTTTCTGCTTAACGGAATTTCGAAAATTAAGCTCTACTAATTAAAATTCTATTCTGACGGTTATTCATGAGTAGGTTTAAAAAAGTGTAGCATTAATTAAGTAGCTCTTCAGAGAATTAACATTTAACAAAAATTAAAATAATATATACCTACCTTTTTCATTAAAAGGGTACCAATTTTCATTATAAAATCTTTGTGGCTTTCAGTATATATTTGGATTTAGCGACTGGCTTTTTCATTTTACATCTGAATTTAGTTTTGTAGTAAGAATACCGT
>JAPYZB010002113.1:0-12719 GCA_030522745.1 Eupelmus kiefferi | reverse complement strand
ATTTTATTAATCATTTTTTTAAACGTGACTTTGCAAGCTATTGAGTTGATGCAATAGATTGTGAACCTTACGAATTTCATCACGCGAGCTGACAATAATTAATAACAAATTGGGGACTATTAACGAATGAGATGTTTAATAAATTATTTCCAGAAATTATTAGACTAATTTACAAAGGAATAACGTGAAATGTCATTAATTCTCCACTGTTTGTTTAGAGGAAAAAAATGCAACATTAGCCTCTTAAAACAAACAATTAGATTACACTTTCCCCAAAACGAGGACATTAACCGAGCTCATCAGTAAACTTACAAGGTCCCCCCATTTCCCCAAAAGTGATAAAATCAGTTCCTCCGTTACAACCATACCTTCGCCCCGTCACGAAAAAATCCAAAAGGGCCAAGAGGCTTACACATTCTTCCCCAATCAGGTCAGACATGAAACCGGCGCCTAAACTCAAACCCGGCAAAGAAAAGCTGCCGCATCATCGAAAAATTTCGCCCCGTTCGCGAAACATCGCGACTGCCAGCTCACCGCTTAGTCGAGGTCCGGGAATCGATTAATCGAGACTTCCAGGTAACTCACCTGTGCGCGCCTGCGGCCTCCCCTATAACGCCTACGCGCTCTAGTCATGAACTCTCGCTTTTATTGCTCTATACAGGCCGTGTATATGTGTATACGTGAGCGTTAACTCGCCCTGACCTTTTCACGCGAGCCTCGCTTTCTCTCTCTCTCGCTCTCTCGCTCCATTTACACCTGGAAGCGGAGCACAATTAATAATATTGCTCGTTAGGCCGGAGGCACGCGGGGTGGTGGATAGGTGTCCCTGGGATTTCCCAGCGCGCGAGCCGGCTCTTTCGCTCGTTTCTCGGAAAACCCTAGCTGTTTGCCGAGGGACGAGGGTGTGTTGGCCGCGTAAAGAGTTTTCCCTGGAAAATCGTATTTTACTTGTGGCTATAGCCGAGGCTGCAAATTGATCCCGTTCATCTGTGTATTATCGAGGATTGATATTTTGTTGGCGGTGCGTTTAGCTCTTTCCTGGAAAGCGAGCATGCGCCAGTTTTCTTTTTTATGAGTTTTGCATATTCGATTTATTACATTTATTCTTCTGGCTCGGTTGAACTTGCAGTTGTCTGACATTGCACTTGGGGGTTTCCCTCGCGCCCTTGTTAACTTGGGAAATCCTGCGATGCCGGGACTGCTCACCTTCTGGGAAAGGGTTGGAACTTTTTCTAGGTAAAGAGCATGAGCTACTTTGTGATTTAGAGCGAATTACCGAAGGAGCTCCGAACCTTGATGACTCACGTGTCTTTGTAATTTAGATAAAACAAACATTTGAACTTTTAAAATGACGATTGAGTGGAATTCTAAAAATTTTATTGCTCACAATGTAAACGTAATTATTTTAATCTTTTTACTTATTTTCGACTTATATATATAATATCAAACTACATAGTTTTTGAATAAACAAAATCAAGGATGTTTCAATGTTTCATAATTGATACTTGTGTGTAATTATAGTGATACAATTGCTACTTGTACAAAAATTCCATATGTAATTATAAGAACATTGCTTTTTCTAAGCGTTGATATAACTTATAAATACTTTTGCATATGTCGTTGACCTACTTCATTGATTTTCGTATGATACATGAACAGAACGGTAACATGCATAAAGTTGAATTATTTCTTTTCTAATCGATCTATCCCATTCTTCAAATTTTTCGGTTTACATATTTTCGAGTTAATTAAATAGAAGATAGGCTGAAAAATGTTGTTGCTAAAAATAGTTTTCATATAATCATAAATTACTAGATTACTTGAGTCATATAAAACGATATTTATGATAAGTCGATGTCTATGAACGTCAGAACATGTTGGCAAAGACTTATTTTAGCTAAATTTTATATTTTTTCTTTGGATTGCCGTGAACTGTGCAGTGTAAATTTTTAACAAAAACTCATTTGTGTATATACGACGTCTTTAAACAAAGTAAAAAAAACTGGAAAAACAGAAATTATACTAAAAGGGGGATTTCCCATTGCGCGGCGGTAGCTTCTTTATTATTACCTGATCGCCTATTTCTTATTATGACGCCTTCTTCTCGTATTTTTGTTCACAGGAAAAATCATTAACCGTGTATGAAAAATATATAATTTGACGTTATATCATGATGATTGTTTATATTCCAAGAATTTCATTGGTTCATTATATCCGACTTAAAGGTGTTTTAGTTTTAAGCGATGTCATACCCCTTTGTTATAGCGATGCAGTCTTAATGTTTTTCTTAATTGAAATAACTTAAATTTATTTAAAAACGAAGAATAATTAAATAAAAAATGGTTCTTCATTTTTCTAAAATCAACTAAAGAGGATCATGACGTATATAGCGGTGAGTTATCTTATGCGCAACCTAATTTTTTAAAATATTTTAAAAATTTCATAAGTTAAGACCGATCTTGTATATAAGAAAGAATGGGTGTCTCCATAAAAAATAAATATGCTGTAGTACGAATTAGAAGAAATAATATTCACATATGAAATTATAAAAAATATAAATTTATTATTATTATTAGCAAAATTGATTTGACAAGAAGAGTATCGTACATCCGGATTATGTATTTGGCTCAGACTTGAGAATTCATTTTAAGGTATAAGAAAATTAGCAAAGCCGCGGTAGTACCGTTTAGTTGATTATTTGCCTCATGAGACATTTTTCAACCGAGCAAAGCGAGTGTGAAAAGTCGAACGACGCAAAAATCATCTTGTGCACCAGTATCAGACCATATTTTATATCAGGAGAGCTGGAGAACCATCTCAAAATTAGGATTTTGAGTTAGAGTGGTATGAAATAGCTTTTATATTATATATAGGATGACTTTATTTACACATTTTTAAATTTTACAAACATACATTAAAGGAATACTATAAATATATAAATAATACGCAATAGTGCACAATTCAATTTTAAAGTAATTTATTCCTTACAAAACTAAAATTAAATAAATAAAATTTTTATATAAATCTATTACATTTTAGTAAACTACACTATTTTTACATTATGACGATTAATAATACTTTTGTAAAATTCTGGTTAACAGCAATTTTTGAAGAGCAGATTAAAAGATAAAATCACACTACAATCACTTAATTAATTGTATTAAGAATATTTTCAAAAAATTAAATAGAACTATATCTCACATTTTTTTTACCTTATACGCTAAAACCTAAACATTATACATTGATTTAATTTTCCACTTAAATAATTAATACATAAACGCATCTCAGACAACTTGTAATATTATTAAAAGACCTAAGTCTAAGATATTGACATTATCAGGAATGTCAAAAAATAAATAAATGAATTGCGAGACAAAGGAAATTAGCCACTTTCTTCCGTAGGTCTGACGCGCTAAAATCGCGCATAATCAAGGAAAATGAACGTGCAAATAATGTCCTTTAACCGCCGTTGCTAAAAATTCTCTATCTTCCTCTCTCTTTCTCTCAGTCACTCTCCCTCCGGTAAAATGTATGCTTTCTCACGGTGATTGTCCGGACCGAAAGTAAGTGAGAGCGAGCAAGCAGATTTGAACCGGCTACCGGTCTCTCCTTCCTCCTTCTTCCTTCCTTCAGTTCTTGCGGCATCCGCGAGACTGCATCGGATATGAAAGAGTAAGAGGGAGAGAGAGAGAAAGAGAGAGAGAGGGACAGATAATCGAAGGGCTTCTCTATTTTTAACGATCACCACGGGGCCCTTGCGCATTGACATCGTGCCAGTAAGAGAGAGAAAGCGACTTTTAGCGTGTAGATACTCGTCGCAACACACGCGCAGACTACATGGCTAAGGCTTCCTGTCGCCCTCTTCCTCTTTGCCTTTTTCTCCACCTCCTCCTTCTCCTTCTCATCGTTTCTTTTCTCTCTCGCTCTCTCTTTATTTTTTTTTTTTTGCTCTTGCATATACGTACGCCGCGGCGGCGTCGGCATTCCCTTGGTGTGTATATGCAGTCGTTCTTAAAACGCGACACGCCTCTTACCGCTTCATAAGCCGGCGACGACTAAAGGCAACCGAAAAAGTGGCTCGCGAGCGCGCTCGGCTGGTTCATCTTGATTGCTCGCAAACCGGCAACTCTTTCGTTCGTAGCCTCATGTCACAATGCACCCGAATAACGTCGGAGAGTTCAATATTCTTGAAATACCAAATACGGATGATTGATTTGTAATTTATATTTAATTTATATATTGATAAATTGTATAGATAATCACTAGTATATGAAGGAATTAATAACGCAATTTTTGCTACGTAACTTGCACAAGTACTTTATAGATTTTTGGACTTTTGTCACTTAATTTCTAGAGTTTTTTAATGAGACATAACTGTAGGCGAAATTATGACTTTTATGTAGTTTTCGACAATAGTTAATTATAAATTTTATAATTTTTTAATATCTTTGATATTTTTCATTATTTTTGGCACATTTATTTTTGCTCTTTTCGATAATTTTTGGCTTTTTTATATAAAGTTTAAGAATTTATTAATGTTTAAAATATATTTGAATAGTTTCCTTGATATTTCAATATGCAAAATAATAATTGGTAATTTTCCGAAGTTAAAAAAATAAAAATATAATTTTATATTTCATGAAATCTTGTTGTTTTTAACATTGTCATAACTGATTTTTTTTACATATAATATGATATTAATTTATGATTTTTTGAATATGATATTAATCAACAGAAATATGAAAAAAGTTAATTCATTAATAGTCTAAGAACATTTCCCTATAAAAAACTACTACCAAGCTAAAGTGAAAGAATTTTCCATTTTAAGGGTACAACGTTAAAACTGGAATACAATATGTACTGTTATCAACAATTTATTACAATTCTTACATTCTTCTTTTAACGCGTATTTTTTTATTCTGAAAGATAGTATCTAAGATAATATGTATTGAGCTACGATTTTGTCTACAAAAAGTTGGTTGGTCTAGTATTTTTGGTCCTTTAGTAGATCATTTATGATATGTGTGATTTTTTTTACTGGAATATTTTGGAATTTATTCGATAAATTGAATTACAATTTACTATAGTTTATCGATTTTGTATTAGTATAACAGTTATTGTATAATGCATTTTCACAAAAGTTTTTGGAAAAAATGGCATTAAAGAAATTGACTGAAGTCATAAAAATTAATACAAAATGATTTTCTTTTTAATATGATACATCAGAATACTTGGAGTCGATAATTTCTTCTGATGAAAAGTCTTCCATAGTATGAATAATAATTAAACGTTTAGACCCACAAAGGAACCAAAAAGAACAAATCAACTTTTACTGTAGGTGAGAAATGTACCGAAAATTCTAAAAATATCTAACATAAAAATTATAAACAATAAAAATATAAGATCTAAGAGAATAAATTACAGCAGCGTAGATTGTTTTTCCAGTTTCAACCATTTCATATCCCCTTAGATTTAATAGCTGATATTTTAGCCAAGTAATTATTTTACAGTATATACAAAATAGTATGTAATATAAAATAAAGAATTAAAGAAAAATTTGGAAAATGCAATACTTAATAATTTGAAAAATGCCATTTTTCAAGAAGTTTTACGGCATAATTTTCTTCTTCTGATGATACGATCTGATAAGTGGCTTCTTTTTCCGAATATGCATCCTAGGGGGTAGCAATCGTGTTGCCACCATCAGTTCCCAGTCATTTCAGCTAACATTTTCTTAAGGATTTCGATACCTTCTACGTTAATTTTCTTGTATCCCGGTAATGCCATTTTAACTTTATCGCACCATTTTACAATATTTTTATACATATGGAAATCAAAGCCTAATGCCTGTAAATTTTAATTGGTAAAAGAATTTAAGTCTTGTTTATTTTATAAAATCTTTCTACATTATATTTTATAAAATCGTTTAAATTTCTTAGTTTACCTCGGCTGTGGTTACTGTTGTGATTATCGATATGTCAGCGATGGTCAAATTTCGACCTGCCACGTAATCCTGGTTATCTAACATTCTTTCTAGAATTCCAAAAGCCTCTTTTAGCTTCTCAAATTTTTCGGGGGAATGTGTTTCTTCTGTCTTAAATATTACTGGGAACTGTAAGTTTTGAACCAAAAATAGAAAGCATCTTAAAAATTATATGACAGGTTTTACTTAGGAATGCGATATTACAACACAACATGCGAATTAAAAACTGTATTTTAATAATTAAAGATTTTTACACTTCTAACAGAAAAAACTTCATAAAATAAATTTCCAAAATTTTGATGCCTTATAGTGGAATAGTGAAAGATATTAATTTATTGAAAGAATAAAACGTTCAACATACGTAATACTGTGATATGGCTTTGAACAGCGTACCAACATCAAAATTGAGTGCTAAATTGACAAGTGCACGATCAGCAGGATCAGCCGGAAGAAGTTTCGAATTTTTTCCATATTTCTCCACCAGGTAAATCATTATTGCTCGGCTATGTATAAAAGCAAAGTCACCATTACAAAACTATATGTCTAATAATCTCGTTACGCGAAATGCGACACTCTAGAAGTTGTACTCGCGTGCCTATTTTCATTCAAAGAAAAAAAAATAGGAATAATGACTCAGGGCTTATGCAAGACTGCGAGATAGATTAGTAATCCCAGCATTGAAAATTTAGATGCATTGTTTGATTGTATGAAAAGTGTGAAATTGGTGTGAATTCCAAGAGGATAGAAAACGGAAAATAGTAATTTTGATATTAAATTATTTCGTGGAATTATGATTCAGGTGAGTCACAAAACATAATAAATTTTTTTAAAATATGAATAATTTTAGTAAATTAAAAATTTTTCTCGTTTTTAAAATTTTCAAAAGGTTTTTTTTAAATATTCAGATAAAATGCAGTATTTATATTCTACAAGCTAGTGCCATCTGTTGTTACAATTTATAAGTAGCTTTAATAATCGTTATATGTCGGTAAAAACGATTTCTTCTGCTTCGATTAACAATTATAAGACAGAACCAACCTTTCACCAAGTTTGAAATCACCATCCACCAAAAATGGTATTTTTCTGTCCGGATTGAGCTGAAAAGTTAACGTATCTTTACTAATTGCGTCCTCTTTTATTAAAAAAAATGAAGATATTTAATTCAATCTATGAAATAATAAAAAAATGTTTACCTGCTCGTACTCTGGCTGCAGATGTTCTCCTTTGAAAATATCAATGAAATTAAGTTTAAACGAAACACCAATATATTCGGCGGTTAATCTGACTGCTCTACTCGGAGCACTATTCGGTGCATAATACAATTCCATCATATCTTCGGCCATTTATTACAATTATTGTCAAAAAGATTCACGATTAATACTGACACTGTAGTGTAGCGAAAGAATAACAACGATGCACTGACAACTTATAGAGGCGTCTTTACCTACTCGTGTATGGTAGTCGATACTCCAATGTCACGTTATAGGTATATAGTGCACAGCAGTAAGAAGTATTATTCTCATAAAATATGTGAGCTTTTTGTACAGTACTTACATGTATAAACTACGGTACAGAATAAAACGATAAGATTAATTAATAGGTATTATGTATATTATACGTAAATAAATATTATATTTATCAATTTTTAATTCGTATAAGTTGTCAAAATTGGCGAAAATTGAATGAGAATTTCTTTATAATAATTTATTGCTGTCTGTTGATTTAACACATGGATTAATTATTTTAATTAAATCTTTAATAATATTTTTAATCATAGAAGGGAATTAATTGGATGTTAATATTTTATTTTAACAAATGAATAAAAACTTGAATTAATGTCTAGAAAAATCTTTATTTTACATTTGCTTTTTTCAATTCATTTATATCTATTATGTACACACAAAATGATTACTATGCTTGAAGTTGCTTATTTTTTTTAACACTTTCCACAAGTGCTTTGTAAACTGTCAAACCTTGTTCATTGATTTCTTTATATTTTGGTATCTCAGCTGTTACTCTTGTAAACCATTTAACGATATTTTTATATTTGCTGTAATCAAAGTTAAAGACCTGAAAAAATATGCATATTCATTAGTTAATTGATACCATAAATTAATATAAATATTAATAATAAAAGGTTAAGCTAACGTACCGGAAAATTTGAGACGGAAGTAGCTAAGACGATATCAGCTACCGTCAGGTGTTGTCCAACTACGTAGTCTTGATTTTCAAGAAACTTTTCAAGGTATCCAAAAGCTGTTTCGATTTTGGATAATTTTTCTATATCTGCGGTTGCTCCGTAGTAAAGTGGCAAAATCTATATTAGGGAAATTAAAAAAAATTAGTTTTGCAATATTTAACATTAAAAAATTGTACTAATGCACTTACGTAATAATCTACAAATGGTTGATATAAGGTTCCCATATCGAAATATAAACGCTGATTTATTAAAGCACGCTGATTTGGATCTTTTGGGTATAGAGAGTCGTTTTTACAGTACTTTTCAACTAAATATATTACAATAGCTCGGCTAATAAACATAAAATAGTTTTGTCTTAGTTTCCAAAAATATTAAAAAGATCACCCATAAACTGCTTCACCAATTTAGAGAAAGACGGTAGTTTCGTACAAAAAAGAGGGAGTTTCAGATAAAGTAACGATATCGATATTAATAAAGGTCATAATAATTAATTTTTAGCGAGTTCAAATTACAATTGTATTTCTACTGCAATTGAAATTATATATGTAAAATAAAAGATTATTCATTAATACGTATATTAACCTATAGCAATCCAGAAAATAATCAGAAATCTTATATAGTTTAGTTTTTAATTGAATCGTGGTAAACTAATAAAACTTCAAAATTTAACTACTATAGAAAAACGGCTTTTTATCAAATTCATATATATTGATAATAATTTCTACTATTATATTTATTAAGTTGCATTTTTTTATTGTTCAGAAAATAAATCTTAATGTTACAAATTAATTTTAAATTAATTTTTTAATTCCATTTTAAAAATAATTCTTTCATTAACTGATTTAGTGAGTAATTTTTTGAATGTCGAATGACTTAAATAAGAATCTTCATCGAGATATGAAACTCACATACATGCAAATATGAAAATTCGTGTGTAAGATAGTATTAGCGGGCACGATACGCGGCGCGTAAAATACGTCTAAATCAAAATTGTCAATGAATTAAAAGAGAAGTTGACAGAAATGAGTAAAATTGGTGACTTAGTTTATGCACGATTCAAAAGGAGTTTTTAAAATTTTTAAGATTTACCTTTCCGATATGATAAAACCATTGTCATCTAAAACTGGAACGCAGTGTTGTGGATTCATCTATGAAAAATTATTATTAATCATATTAATTAGCGCAAATAAGTAAAGATACAAAGAATCGAATATTAAAATCTAAACTATTAACTTTCTCATAATATATTTTGATAAACAAGATACTTTTCATATCAATGTTTAAATAGTATATTAAGCATCTGGGGCGGAAGATAATTATTGAGCTTGTGTGATAATTTTCACACGAAAGTCACAGGAGATAGATAATTACCTTCCGCAACAGTTACGTACGATATTTTACAGCCGCAGAGCCGAAAAATCGCATTAAAGTTGCGATTTTAAGGTTAGAGGACAGTAAATTTATTTATAAATTAATTAATTAATGCCTTTACACTTATTTTTTTTTATTTACCTTAATAAATTCAGGCTTTAAATGTTCACCTGCCATTAGGTCTACATATTTGAGTGTAAGTTCAACGCCAATTGTAGCGGCGACCAAACGAACTGTACGACTGGGACCACTTGCAGGATGATGGTATAATACGATAGGCATTTCGAAAGCTAATATTTAATAATTCACAATTTTATTCAATTTTTAAAACAAATGAATGCATTTAGAAGAACTCTTAAACTATTTACAATGCTATTATATGCTGAATCAAACTGAAAAACTAATGCAGAGGAATGTTCGTAGACCGATTTGCTCAACAGCCACTTTGCTACTAACTTACAAGGAACTACTCCTCGTACTATTTTAATATACTATCTTGGTAGTGTAACATTTTCTATTTACACGTCTATGTGTATACATATACTATAGTTCTTTTTATGTTTTGCAAGTCATGTCATGTCATGGTGAGTGGTCTACCGATTAATGAGTCAAATTCGGTTTGTTTATTACAGTGAACTTATTTAGAGAGCTAGGGAAGTAATTGTTCGGAAATGAACTTTATTCTCTTACCGTCAGCGTGTTGCCTCTATTAATTATTGACTTTCCGGTAAGTATCAATTTTATATGAATGAGTGATCGACAACCCTATTATAAGCGGCATTAAAAAAAGATTGAAAATAATATTTTAAATTATTCTTATTTAGTTTTTTATTGATGGTAAATAACCTGGTGGCGCCATCTTTTGTCTAGAAATTTAAGAAACGTAGTCATTTTCTTTTACTCCTCAAGTCGATAAAGGTAATCTCTACAAATATTGATAATGTCAATGTTTTATGAATATTTTTATTGTAAAAATTGCTAATTTTATACAATTAGGTGTAAAATTAAGTTTCTCGTATAACATTAATATAGGTAAGCTTTGTTGAAAATGTTTATAAATGAGTATAAAAAAAATTTCTTTCAACATTTATTTTATTAGTGCAAAAGCTTTAATCTCAATAAAAAATGAACAAAGATCCATCATGGATAATAAAATATTACATGGTAATAATACAGGTGCAACTTTTTAAATAAACGAATGTTTGAGCGATGACAGAAAGTTTAGAAGAAATCACTTCTTTTTAAGTTGATCTACTAATGCCCCGAAAGCTTTTAGACCTTCTCCATTGGTTTCTTCGTATTTAGGTGCTTCAGACTCTATCCTTGCCAGCCATTTGGCAGTGTTCTTGTATTTGTTTAGATCAAAATCGAAAAGCTGAAAATTCAAATTTAACCAAAATCAGTTAAACTAATTAAACAAATTTTTAATTACTCAATGAAATTTATATTGATGTATGCAAATCTTAGAGGCTCTAGGAGAGCATGTGACCTTAAGGTAACCAAATTTCTTAATACTTAGTAGATTATTTATCTAATAGATAGAGGAAAACCACAGTCTTAGGGTCTGAATTATTCCTGTATATACATAATTAGAAATTTTAACACAACTGCTTTTATCTTCCCAAGCGAATTCTGCGCATTTGTTGATATTATTAGAACCTAAAATTATCATTTTGCATTTATTGGAACCTATAATTCGATATACTTCATAACTCTAATCAGAATTCAATAAAATGATTAATTTATTTAAATTTTGCAAATATAATCCTTGATAAAATTAAAAAAAAATTTTAAACTCTTTTTAACATCTTTTTAATAAAGTTTGATAGAAGAAAATATGTGCAACAAAGGATAGTCTACTTTCTTCTACACAACTTTATTAGGATGTCATATTGTAAAGTATTTTTAATTTTATTAAAGATATTTGTATAATACATCGCTCAATTTATAACTTTATTCAATCTTTGTCGATGATAATATTGAAGCTAATAAAGTATATCTTATTACAGATTTAACTAATGTAAAATGTTAACTTTTGGTTTCTAATAATATCAACAAATGTGCGGAATTTGCTTCGGATAGATCAAAGCAATTTTGTTTCTATTTTTGCATATCAAGAATAAGATTAGACCTTAAAACTGTAAACAATTAATTAATTAAAGATTAATTACATAAATTGAAAAAAATTTTTCTTCCAAAGCTTGCATATTTTACTAGAAACTGACATCGTCTTTTTTTCAGATAAGTTTCATT
Organism: Eupelmus kiefferi; assembly: GCA_030522745.1. Lineage (NCBI taxonomy): Eukaryota > Metazoa > Arthropoda > Insecta > Hymenoptera > Eupelmidae > Eupelmus > Eupelmus kiefferi. The sequence continues at coordinate 912 of JAPYZB010002113.1, read as the reverse complement.
GATTTTTTTAAAAAAATTTTTCATTAATTTTTAATTTTTTTACCTTAAGATTCGAAACGCTGACAGCCAGGACTAGATCAGCAACGCTGAGCTTGTTTCCAGCTACGTAGTTTTGGCCATCAAGGAATTTTTCGAGGTATGCCAAAGATTCGTGGACCTTTTCAAGCTTAGCTGGATCGGCAGGCGCTCCGGCAAATATTTGTGGATACTAAAGGTCCAATCATTTTCATATTAATTAATTTTAGTTATTATAGATTTTGAATGTTTTGTCAAAGAGGATCACTTACGTAGTATTCGGCAAACGAATGATACACATTTCCCATGTCGAAATACAGGCGCTGGTTTATGATGGCACGCTGTTTCGGGTCCTTCGGGTAGAGGGAGTCATCTTTGGCGTATTTCTCAATCAAGTATGTGCAAATGGCTCGACTAAAAAAATTTTATTTTTAATGAATATATATTAAAGATGAGAATAAGTGAATAAAGAACTGAGTGGTATAAATGTTTTATACTTCAGATACTTGTATGATAATGTAATATTTATGGTGTCCATACAACCATTAGAGAAAGAAGAAATATTTATAAATTTTTTTAGAAATCTCTAACGATTAAGAGTTTTTATAAGTTTTAATAAGCCAATAAAGAAATTCATAAAATCTTAGACTTTAAGCTCTAATTTATTAGAGTAATCTTCAATTTCAAATATTTTACTATTTATTTTATTTACAAGTTTTACAGTTATTAGCTGTATTTACTTTAAATGAATTTCAATTCAAAATTAGTTTAAAAAATAAAGGGAATATAATTTATTGTCTGAACATTTATACATATAGGTACTTGTAACTGTAATGCAAATGATATAATTTCAAATCCTTGAAGTGCCACGGTAAGCGCAGCTAATGTACTTTTCTC
>JAPYZB010002112.1:0-14861 GCA_030522745.1 Eupelmus kiefferi | reverse complement strand
TAAGAAAGTTTTAATTCACTATTGTTTACTTCATAGTTTACGTGCGATGAGGGGCATTCTTTATTTACCTAATACTATACTATTACATATAGTTCAATAGGTAAGTTGAACTTCAAAATCCACGTGTTATCCGCTCTTCCTTACTCATTCCGAGTGGCTCTATTTTAGATTATCGATAATGAATTTATAATTATATGCAGTTCCTTTTACTTAAAGACGCAAAACATTTCCAAGTATACAAAATAAGAAAATTGAATTTCCATTTTTAAAAAGTAAATGTTAAAAAGTTGTAAACGAAAGGATATGAGTGACCCTCGAAGAATGCACGTGACGTTTCAACGTCTCCTGTTTTTTTTCCTTTTAAGCTAGATTTGGCACGCGATTTAAGAAATTGTTATGTTCGGAAAGGGAAGCGTGAGTAACTGGGACCTTGACATGATGGGAATTACGAATAATTTAATATGCTTCATTTATAAGGCGCCTGGAAGTTTGATAAGATAAGCCTACGCATTATGTTAATTGAGGAAGATAGCCCGGGTTAATATTATATTTTTATTTCACGAACAATAATATATATCTACCCAAGATATGTGCTTCTTTGCAAAAATTATATAATCAAAATCAGGAGTGGGAAAACCTATGATAAAATTCCAAAATTCCGTCAAATGATAATGGGGAATCCTTATGACGTAGTAGTGCTAGTGGATCCCCAAAACTTAATAGATATTTTATACACGTGTTGTTATGCTTACATATTATTTAAATTTTCATCAAACATTTATTACAATTTAATATTAATAATGAACAATGTAATAAAACGAATAATATAAGTAATTATTAAGGTGACATATTTCAGCTAATCTATTTCTATATAGTCACCTATTTTTTTTAATGAAAATATAATATTACATAAAACCGTCGGTTCAATATTCTTTTAAAAATACTTTTTAAAATTTAATCTAATAAATGAAATTATTATTTATTTTCCTTTTCTTAAAAAAATCATATGGATTATTATTTAATTTTTTTGGATGAGTTTTCAAGATTTATCTAATTGTTTGAATTAGTTCTTGATTTATAAAAACATAAAAATACCTTAAATTAGTTATTTTTGAAACTAGTTCGAGAGCGATTTTATTCTCACCTTAACGATAATGGCCATTTATTTCTCCGAAAAAGCGTGCATAAAGTGTCATATTATTCTTGAAAATCTCGAGAAGGGAAATAACAGACAATTATTTCTCCCCAGGCTATTTTTTCCTTCCTCGGTTATTATTTTCGTACTACAAGGTTAACAATATTTAGTATTTAGTAATTCGTTAAAATTGACATCAAACTTTCATAATGATCTGCTTTTTGTCAAATATGGACAAAATAACGAATTAACTTTGCGACATTTTTGTTAGAAAAATTAAAAAATTATGTAAAAAATAAAATCATAATAAGTGGCCACAGTTAAGGTGGGAATAAAATACTATATGCACCTCGGGAGTAAATAAATACATTATGCACCAGGGGAGTAAAGTTGCATATTATTTCCGAGGGTGATTTGGTGTCCGAGCGAAGCAAGTAAATTAAATTGATTTTACTCTCGGGGTTCATATAATACTTTATTCCCACCTTAACTGTATTACCTTAATTATTTTATTTTTTAATTTTTTTTTTGAAAAAAATACTAGCAGGAAAATAATAACCGAGGAAGGAAATAATAGGCTATTACTCGAAATTTTCGAGAATAATATGCCTCTTTAGACGCGTTTTTTCAGAGAAATAAGTGACCATTATCCTTATAATGGAGATTTTTGAGAATAATATTAAGGTAGAAATAAAGTCAATTATTTCCTTGGTAATATGCGACTTTACTCCTTTGGTACTCCTCGTTGACGTTTACACAGCAAAGCAACAGTGAAAAAGCTATGCGAGTCTCAAATCATCTTTTTGCTTGTGTATCGAACCATATTTTTTTATCTGACGCACTAAGTGTATTCGTGTTCGTAAAATTGTGTTTTACGCACATTAAAAAAATTTTTTAAACAATCATGTTTGTAAATAATATTATGTGAAAGTTTGTTTGTCCCTTTTTCAGTACTCCTACGATTTCACAAAAATTCCTTTAAACATTAACCCCTTGACTGGCAAGGTATTTATAACTTTTCGTGCTAATACTGATAGCTGCAAATACTATTCATAATTATACAAAACCAGTATATATATTTACATTTGAGGTCATTGATTTCGTTTGCTTTTGGCCTATGGAATTTCAAGTAAGTTGAAAATAATGGTTGAAGTAATAAATTTTTAATTTTCCTGTGACAAAAAATTTTTTTAGGGTTTCTCCTGGCATTGCAAAGAATATTTCTCAAATCCGAGTACTACAGTTTTTGAGTACTACAGGAACCCCGCGATAATAATTACATACCAAATTTGGTCAAAATCCATGAAGAATCATCAAAGTTATATATGATAAGTTACATATGATCCACTACCAGTTAAAGGGTTAACAGTGTTAGTTTTATTACTGATGTTATTTTACACCTTATGTATCAATTAAAGTATTTAACATTTGTTTGCTATAAATATTAATTTATTAATTTAAGTTGCGTACAAAAATAGTCTATCATCTCAAGTTAAAATACTTGTATGTAAATACTTATATATTGCACTAGTTTAGGGATTCATTTAACGGTTTAGTTTGTGATTCATAATTATCTATAATCGATTGCAATATCACTGACATTTTTCGAAAGTTTTTTTCAATAAACTGTTCTGGTTCCGAGTATTTCCTTCGCCAAATTTGGAAATATCTGTCACTTGAAATATCTTCTACAATAGTTAAGTTGAATTCATCGCGCAATGCTGATCTCCAAACCTAAAATATTTTATTAAAGGGTCACAAGAAAATCGTTAAATTAATTTTTTATTAAATATATCTTTTTTAATCTTTTCTTTATTTTTTTTTTAATGAAATTTTTAGTAATAAAATATTTAAAATTTACCTCATTTTCTGGTATAGGAGTTGGTGCTGGTCTATTTCCATAAATTCCACTTTCAAAAATCTGTAATTGGTACAACATATAGTCTATTGATCGCATTTTGTCAGGATCCCCTATATTAAAAGTAACTGATCTACTTGAACAACATTCAGGACCTGGTGGGTAAAGAGCTTTAGAATAGTAATTATCTGGTTTAGCAACATTCCATAACAATGTATTTAGTGGAAATCCATGAAAAGTTCCTCTGTGACCTGAATCTCTTGTATCTGATGGTTGCACTCCAAGAGATGCAAGATGTTTTCCTAAAATCAAAAAGGAAAATAAATAAATTTAACTTCTAAACACAACAAAATTATTAAAAAGATTTACAATAAATCTTTTATTCAGATTTTAATAAACTTTCATACCTAAATAATAATCTTCCTTTTTCCAATACTTTCCACCTGCAGCACATTTCTTTGGAGTGTCAAATTTCTCCATAAGTCTACGTATAGCTTCGAAACTAAGTACATATCCAGCTTGAGCTACATTGTAAGTTACACCCCAAAGAACAATTGTATGTCCTAAATAATGAGGTTCTCTAAAATCAAGGGCAGCAAGCATGTAGCGCAAGTTCTCTGGTATAATAAAGGTATCATCTTTTACAAAAATCAGCCAACGTATGGGTATTTTATCTTTTCTTTTCCAAATATAAGTTATTGCTTCACAAAGTAGCTGCCATGAAGAAGTGTATTTGATTCCTAAATTGATCACAGATAGATTGAGATCTTCAAGTCGCTGAGAAAAAAATAACAGTCGATTGCAGCGTTTGCCCCAAGTATCTCTGATTGCTGCAGCTAATTTAAGTTTCTCCACAAAAACTATACATGTAACAGGTACATTCTCCTTGAGCCATTCTGCTTCTAAAATAACTTTGTTTCCTAATAACATTTTAGTTATTTATTTATTAAAACAGGTAATGATTGCCTTTTAAAATATTTAAAGTTTAACAAAATGGTTTATATTTAAGATAATAATAAGTTTATCATATGACAATTATATATGTACTAAAAACTGCTTAAAACTAATTATTTTTTTAAAATAAATTTTTAAATTCATAATACCTATACATTCAAAATTAAATCACAATAACAATCTAAAATAAATTCAGATTTAATAAAATAAAACTTTCTTACTACTAGTTTCAGCCAAATGAGTTCCATAGATAAAAGTATCCAAATCCACTTTTGAGATTTGAATGTTTTGTTTTACAAGCCATGTTTCATAATTGTGAGGTATTTTGGTTTTTGAAGAATCTTTATGAAATGCTGGAGATTCAAAAATATAATCAGCATACTTGGTTAAAAAAACAGTAACAAAACCAAATAAAAATCCAAAGATAAACACTGTTTGTGGTTGAAATAGAACAATGTTCATTTTACTGTTTGAATTAAATCATCTTTGCTGCACATAATGGTTGATTTTTTTTCTGGAAGGAAGAACCAATTATTGAATTCGATTGACCTTATTAAACTCTTAAATAGTAGATGTAAAGATGACAAACTATTAGTTTAGAGATGATTCATAATTAACAGTGTTCTTATTCTTCCATGTGTTTAAAAATTTCATAAAATTAATTATAGATAAAAGAAATAAGTATAAATTATAGGTTAACATTTAGAACACAAAGAAATATACAAGAAAATAAATAGTAAATATCACACCAGTAATTCTAAACTTATTTATATTATTTAAATAAATTGTATAATATATTTAAAAATTGCATTAACAAGGCCATTCCCATTGACACAGCAGTGATAAACCTGTAAGACACCTGTTGCTTCTAACATTCCAAATCTAACAAATGTACATATACAAATGGAGAGAGCAAGTCGCGGTAATTATCTAGATGATTATCTAAAACGAGATATTAAAATAATCTTTTACAGAAGTCCATACAAGATAAAATAGTACAACTGCCACAACTTTCAATACGTGATAGACAGCATAGGCCATTATAAAATTTTTTAATTTCTTACGTTCTAAAGTCATTTTGTTTTGTAGCTTATAGATAAAGATATGCTCAAATATGGAGTTTGACAAAATATTGAAAAGTACAGAGAGAAACAGAGATTGACTGGCTCTTTGTAGCGAGAAACTTTTAAAAGCTAACTTTGCCGCGGATCTTGAAAAAGCCTAAACCAGTACGATTATGAAAAAGAGAGCCTATGCCAACATAATTTTCTATAATAATAGGGCTTTCTAGTTTTTGAGAAGTTTCTGGCAATAAATCGTGCAGTGCTGTATGGAGAGCATGTACATCATATTTAGTTTTTTCAGAATCTGATCCTGAAATAAAGTCATATAAATTTTCAAATTTAATAATTATAAGAATTGTATTGATAATATGAAAACACCATTTATAAATAAACTATTAAAAAATATTTTTAGTAAAAAGAAATTGTATAAAATTTTGGGTACATACATTTAGAGTACCTGATTGTAATATTTAATTTATAAAAGAATATTTCTACTTTTTATAACAATAATTGTAGATTTTGTTTATCTTTATAAACAATAAATAAATTAAATTATAATAATTTATAAATATTTTATGTAAATAATATTTATATTATATAAAAAATATTTGTAAATACTTATACCTAATTTTATAGAATTAAAAAATGTAAAACTGATGTATAACTTTGAGCAGAATTTTTTTTATAAAACTTTGAATTTATCAATTATGTAAAAATAAAAATTATATTATTTTTTAATAGCTTATTTTCAATGATATATTAATCTTACACATTATTTATACCTTTGTGCCAAAAAAGAGGGTGACTGGTGCATGTAAGCCAGGGGATGTTTTTAGCAAAAGGATTCCATTTTTTATCCACAGACAATGGTTGGCCTTTATTCCACATCAATCTTACTCCAAACATATTTCGACTCCTACATGAATGTTCAATATTTGTTATATTGTAAAAGAATTGAGAAAAAAAAAGGTTTTCTACCATGGTGCATGAAAATTTGGTGAAATAAAATAATATTTTTCACAGATCAATACAAAAAATAAGAAAAGCACAATTTTCCAGACCTACAAACTTAAAACACATAAAAATGAATATTGTTTGTGGAGTGTGTCAAAACTTAATATAGAACAAAACTATTAAACAAATAATCCCATAGACAGACATTAAAGAAGCAAATGAGAAATATGAAACAAACAATAGCAACTAAAGACAACGGATAGCCAGCGAAGTATCTAAGGTACCTAGGTTCAAACTGAGCAGTACTTGAGAGCGAAGTAAATGAGGACCATTCCTGACGAACAGCACTGTGAATAAGAGAAGAAACACCTTCTGCCAACCCATTTAAGCGTCTGAGAATTATCACATTTAGACAACATATGATTACATATTAAATTATGAAGTTTGTTAGTGTTATTATATAAAACATAAAATATTATAAAAACTTAAAATACATACGGTAAAAATGACGTAGGTGGATATACAAGTTCCCCCGCAATGAGAGTATCTACATCTGACAATGCAACTCTATTATATTCTAAAATCTTTAATGATATTAAATCATATTTGACTGAGTAAAGGGAGTTTTTTGTTAATAAAATAAGCCGTTCTTTTTCTGTATCCCACAAGCTGATTCTAGAAATAAGATAAAGATCAATGCTCTGGTGCTCTGAATTAAATAAATCTTATAATAAAAGAAGATTACTATATACATAAATAAATCTTATAATAAAAAAAGATTACTCAGTTAATAGCCATGTTCCTACAAGCTCCTCTTCCTCACTACTACTGAGCAGATCTCTTTGACAATCTGCAAGAGCTCGTTCGACAACTTCATTTCTGTCTGAGAAAAATGTGTGACAGTCTATTCGAGTATATGGAATACCAGGAACGTTGATTGGAACATTAGTTGCTCCTCTTGAACTACCATCAAGTGTTTCTTTGTTGTCTTTTAAATCTGTATAAACAATAAACAAAAACACATAAATGACGTTTATTGCTTCAGTTTTATAATACACTAGAATTAAAGAAAATAGGAAAACATACTTTGCGAATTGACAAACTCATTGTTTTCATTTTTAATTTCCAAAGTAGCTCTATCAAACGTCGGTCCTTCGTCCTGCAAAAAGGTATCGTCCATTTTTTTTATAGGTTAGATGAAATTCTCTAATAATCTATAATTTTTTTTCTCCAGCTCGACTCGCTTCCACTACGACTGATAGACAATGTTAATTAGATGGACGTATAAAGTAGTTCTTACTGCGACTCTCGAATGATAAATAATTCAGTATCAATTCAGCTGTCAAGAAAAATGCGTTGTTCGATCGGCCGCTGTTTTGACGTCTTCTGCCTCTTTACCTTTGCACAAGCGCACTAGCGTCTGCGGTATTTCCTTTTATTTTATTTTCATATTTCCCGCCAATACCGGCAAATTTGAACAATCATAAAAATAATGAAGTTATGTATGTTGACAATTCATTGATATAAAAAATATATTTGAAATAAATTTTTAGTTTCTTATTTGTAAAATATATTTATAAATTATTATATTATTGTTTGAGAATTTAAAGGGAAAATTTCAATATTAATACTTCAGATGTGCATGAACAATTTTATTATTAAAAAGCATTTTTAATTTACAGTACAACAAATATATTAATCGCTTTATCTTATTAACAATGCTGGTCTCTCTAAAATACAAATTTACACACCTCTTATTTACAATTTAAATTGTACAGCAAATGTGCGAAAAGATAAGAATACTGTGTCAGTAAAGCATAGAGAATCTAAATAACTTTGGTGTTGCGGTATAACAAAGCATTAAAACTTTAAATAAAACGATTTAAGCTTCTCCCATCAATAACTCTCTTAAAAATTGCTGTACTGAACTGTACAATATGTACACATACCCCAACTGTACCAAGCTTGTAAAGAAAGATACATATGTATAAATACGTATAACAAAAATGGCACTGAAAAAAATTCTTGTGACACTCATTGCTTGTTTACAGCGTCAGTCTTGTAATGAATTACTTAATCATTAAACCTAGGTAACTACAGTGTCGAAAATCTTTTTCTAAAGTAATCGGTGTTTGAACATTTTTGTAAGACATAAAGCATTGCTTTTTAAACAGTATATAAAAAAGATTTTACTTGAATAAACGTGTTATTTTTCTTATTTATTTGTAAATTTGAATATCGTCAAGCATGTTATCAGATGACATTAACGTTAGACGTCTTTCTTCATGCATTCCCTTAGCATAATTGATTTGTCGGGAAACCTGTATTAAAAAAAATTATTATTAAAATTCATGAATAAAAAAATAAGCAAAAAGATTTTTTTATTAGTTGAACAGACACCTAATTTAAAAATCCTTTAGCTAGCTTCAAATAAAAATCTATTATATAAATACTTAAAAAATAAAAAAACCTACCCATTTTGCAATGTCCTCGCTGTCGCATCGAACTTTGGGCCTCCTCAATATTTCTGGTCCATCAAAGTGCACTGCCGTTACAGAATCGGCTCGTGACGTCAATTCAATATAGTGTAATGTTGTGCCGTTACTTTCGAGCCGATGAGTTGGTTGACAATGCAACAGGTCGGCTAGACTGACCTCTGTAACAATGCCCTTACTTCCTCCTGATATAACTATTACGCGCTCGTTAGTTACGAGAACTTTCAGATTGTCAGTACCGCTTCGCAAACACTCATAGGCGACGAACAACTCGGAATAATCGCGGTTGTTGATACTGTAGAGCATTTCTTGACCTTCAGTCTGCTGAGGATTGTACGGTGGTAGCAGACCAGCGGGTCCACTAGCGACACGCGGAAGTCTATCACGCTTTGGTATTTGTCTGTGAGCACTAAAAAAAAAAAAAAAATTATTAGCATTAAACTTTATTTATAATTTATTTTTATAATTAATATTTGTACCTTCTACTACTTTCTCGTAAAGCAGTAGCACTTTCCGTAGCAAAATCTAAAATTCCAACAGCCGGTTTAGTTATAGTTCCTACAACACCCTTACCAAATCCAGCAAAGAAGCCCTGAAAATAAATGCAAACAAAAATATAAATAAATGGATTTTAATACCAATAAGTAATTAATAAAATTATAATTATTCAACGATCACTATTAAAACGCGAAAAAGATAAAAATAAGTTAATAATCTTACCGGAAAACCTTCATTGGCTACGCCATCGTAAGTTTGCTTGAAAATACTAGTCATACCACCGAGTAATCCGAATCCTAATCCTTTTACTCCAGCTACCAAGTGATCCCTACTTCCTGCAGTATTTGCTCGGATTTTCTGTCTTGTCTCCTCATGACTTTCGTCCATAATAACTCGACCGAATCCATCAGACAGAGATTCTGTCAACTTAGCAGCTGAACTTGAAAAACCATGAGTGACGTTCTTTACGAGAGATTTAACGCTACCCTCGGAAATAAGACTCGAGACACCCTCAGATACATCGCTCACGAAGCCTAACGGACTACCTAAAAAGTCTACCGAACCCAATATTATAGCTGCCTGCCATTTTAGTTCCTGAAAAATAAAAATTGTTATTGAATTTCTGATAAAAAATTTAAATAAAAAATGTTTTATTTTCATATCTATTATAATTACTTATCGATAACTTACATCTTTATAGTGTTTGATAATAGAGTGAATTAAAAACTGGCTGCTTTCAAACGGATGCTTGCGAATAAAGGGCTCAAGCTCGATTGTTGCGTCTTCGAATTTGATAAGGGTGAGTCCCAGCTTGCGCTTGATCGCCTGCAGGTGTGGTGGTAGCTTCGTTGTGGTGAGAACACTGAGCTCAACTTGACTAGGTACAAGCTTAATAGCTGCAAAGTAGTAGCGCTTAGCGTGTGCAGCCGAGACGTTTGATATGAAACGTTGAGCGTTAAAGTCGTTCTCGTCAACAGGAGCTTCCTGTTCGAGGAAACCGGCGCCGACGAACGCAGCAAACTTAAGAATCAGACGTTCTTCGAGGTGGACGCAGACCGGCTTTACGCTCACTATCAGATGCTTGTATATCTCGGCATTCTGATTCTTGGAGGGCAGCTTCTCGGCAGCTACGTGGATCGCTGGTCGCGAGTCACCTTCACCTCGCGAATTTCTTTAAAAGATTGTTATTGATTTACATTCGGTTTTTAAATCTTTCATGTTTTTATATATTATAAAATATAATTTTATCAAGTATCCAAAAATAAGATATTATTTTTTATGTTTAAAGTTGTTTATGAATATTCAATATTTATTATAACAAATTTCATTCATTCAAATAAATCAAATTTTAGTCAAAACTTATAAAGGTATCTTCAAACCCATATTTAACAGATTTTTATTATGAAGTATATTATTCATTCATTAAAAATATTCTTCAAATTACAACGAATATATTACCTGGATATGTAAAGAACCGAAGTGCACTGGGCCTCAAACAACTGATTGTCAATCTGTACGTCATGGATGCTTAGGTCAAGGCTTTTGCTTGCCAGCGTGTCAACAAAATCGAGGGTAATGCCGGCAAAGCGCGAAAATATGAGTTCTTCGGCGGGTCGCCGCGAGACGATCGACAGACCGAGACCAGCGGGCAGATCTACGCTGAGGTGCAGTTCACGTGTATCGGCACTTTGCGACTCGGCTTGTACTTGTGTTGGGCGTTGAGCAACCGAGATGTTCGACCAATCGCGTTCCTCGAGCAACGCGAATGTCTTTTTCTGCAAATAGAAGGATTTATAATATTTATACAATGATTGTTAAAGTAAGTTAATATATAATCCATTTAAAATTTGTCATTATACCAAGCTAAAATTTCTAATTTTTAAAATCTTTACTTATTAACGTTACTCATAATTTCCGAGTTAGTTGTTGTGGGATTGTAAAAATGCATATTTTACTTACCCTTTCCTTAATATCTAACACCTGTAAAACTCTAGTCGGCCCGTCAGTGGTCACTCGCACCGACAAATATCCAGAACCCGGTCTAAGCCTCTGCCTTCCCACACGTTGCTCGATCGGAGGTGGGCTGCAGTGAGTCTGTGGTCCCAAAACTGCCTCGCTCCCTACAAAACAATTTTTTAATAAGTATTCATTGTCCGATAGTAAAATTTATGTGTGTATTATCTACGTGAATTATTTTTGTAATGTTTTACAAGTTTGGATTACAATCCAGATAACAAGAATAATTTTGTTTAATAGATTAAAGTAAATGAATCATCAATTAATTTATTAACAAAATACTGAATATTACATCTTTAGTATTTTTAAAGTATTGTTATTTGGATATATAATTTTAATTAAATTATAATGCTTTTCTAAAATGATATGGTTTATCTGTTTCTAATATTTATTTTTGGTATAAATATTATACCAAATTTTCAAGCATGTTTTTTAATGTTTCATCAATACCATTATGATTCTGATTACTAAATAAACCAAAAACAACTAAATTTTAATATATTTTTCTTCTCATTCAATTACTAGGTAAATAAAACTAAACATTTAAAAGAATTTTATAACTATATAAACAAACAAACATTCCAATACTCAAATGTAATAAAATAACATAAAAGTAGAAATTGTTATTGTCATCTGAATACATTTTTGTGTAGGTATATCCGAAATATATTCTCAATTAAATGAAACAATTTTACATCAAATATAATTTTATCACGAATTCTATTGTAATTGTTAAAAAACTACTGCATTCGTACAAGTAGCATTACACATTAAAAAAACCTTGTGTAAGTAAATGGAAAAGTGCAAGTAAACGTGACTTGTGAAGTGAAAAAAGCACATAAAAATTAGTACGTGACGCTTAGACGTATTAGTTTCTTAAACGATTAGAAGTATAATAAAAAAAGAAATATAAAAAACGGCGTCAATGCGCCGCGAATTCCGTAAATATTATACGTACACATTTGCCAGCGGGCGACTCTGCCGCCTGTAACATCGGATATGGGTTTATATTTTATATCGAATTTTTTTTTATGAAATCGACGAATGTATAAACGAGACGGAGCGAAAATATGGGACAAATACAGATGTATAGATTTTTACATGTAAAGAAATAGTATGTAAAATTAAACGTTGTAATGCTAAAAATATAAACTTCTTATATATTGCTGGCTTAAAAAACTTTAAAATCATGAAATGATAAAATGATATAGTATGAAATAAACATTCATTGGTGAAAAGATTATTACTTTACAATACAAGAAAGATCATTGCACCAGTGAACCAAAGAATTGAGCTTAAATAAGACAAATTAGCTATAGAAAAATCAGATAAAATATTTGAATACTTAAATAGTTGGTGCAGTAATCTTAAAAATGATTTAAAACCAAATTTCAAATCAGCAAATTTTACGAAAAATACAAGATTGTTACAAAATAAAAAGAAAAACAAATAAAATCTCATGCTTCAACAATGCTTATCGCCATTTTTTGTAAGTTAAAAAAATCGAACCTTCTTGCAGACCCATAAAACCATCCTTAGATTGCACGCACATGTTTGCATGCACACAACATAACCGACCATCGTCAGTAAAACGCCAGGTCTGGGTGGATCTACGCCTTGAGTCTGGTCTTCTTAATGCAAGGGGACAATAAGTGAATGGTTGCGGGGCAGTCCCAGCAATATCGAGCACCAAAACTGTGTCTGGTGTTCGACTATGCTTATCACGAGGAGGGCTGGAACCTAAAAAAAAGGACAAAAAAATAAATTTAATTGTACATAAAATTGATATCATAGAGTTTGAATAATATTTTTCTTGAAATGCACACCTTCATGTTGCAGTTGACCTTCTCCGGTCATTCGCCAAAGCTGTGATCTTGCTCCATACTGCTTTCTACGAAGTGCGACCCAACCGCCAGGTCCCGCTTCTAAAACTAGACGTTGAGTTTCGACATCTAAAGGATCTAAACTACTTTCACACTTAATATTATAACATTAAAATATTATATTGTTTTTAAATATTACCTGTAAATGCAATATAAATGAAATTCTCATATGTTAATCCTCGACACTCTCCGAGAATATTAAGGTCGTATGACGCAGTCACTCCTCCTGGTGCAGTTACTACTAGACCAGTTGGTGACGTTGGTTCATCGAGTGCATAGGGAACTGAACAATGTGGCCGCACTGTCCATTGTAAACTATCTGGTACTGTTGACTAAAAAATGTATATTTGAATTGTTTACACAAATTTATCTAATTTAATTTAATATTTTTATTCATATAAAAAAATAATAATAAATAATAAGAATAATAATATGCAGAAATAATACCTGATTGATTGTCAAAGGAACTTCGGAAAAGTTATCGACTCGGATTGGCGGGGGCATTGTGTCGGCGTCAGTAAAAACTATAAAATATGTGCTTTCCTGTAGAACGACGTCAACGCGAAGGAAATACATTTGTCCAGATGCATTTCTGACGTTGATTGTGAGAGAATGGTTTCCATGCAGCATTATTCCTCCAGACCACATACAGTTTGGTACGTTAACGATACGTACGCAAAGTAATTGGTCTTTGTCAAGACGTGGCCAGTGAAATGGCATGTGACAATCCGGCATTGCCGTTATGTACGTTGCTTGAGCATCAGGATGGGTCTTTAGTGGAACAAAAGCAAAACATAAAAAAATATGTAAAGACGAAGACCTCATAATACTTTAATAAATTAAAAAAAATATATTTCAAACTTACAACTGTAGTTGTGAAACATTTTTGAGCAAGTTCTAACGTGCATGATGATTTATTGTGCAATTGATATCTAGGAGACAACGTAACAACCGTAGTTGCTCGATAACGTCCCCTAGCAGCTCTTGTAGCAATACCAATTAAATACACAATGTCAGGTCTCCCGTCCCGCAAAGTTACCCGTAATCTATGTACCTGTTGATAACAGAACGTACAACATAAGTAAAATAGAGAATAAATTTAGTTGCCAAAATAAAATATGATTTCGTACTTGAACACCAGGTTGGAGGTGAAAGTGCTGACACCACTGAGGAATTCCGTTGGGATGTACACCGGTGCCGACACGTACGGCAAGTGTACCGCTCATCTCTTCATCGTTAAAGGAGAATAGTAATGGTGCAACCATTCGAGCTTTTTCATGCTCCTCGAATTGTCCGGCAAACTCGGAGCTGGAACCCTCTTGCTTGAAGACAAGCGGCAAACCTGTTTTATTTATAATCCAATAAGGTGATGTAATATTAATACGAACTGCTGAGCCCTTCTCTACTATAACCGTAGCATGAATTATGAGAATACGACCAGATGAATCTGATAGACGCATTCTTCCAGTGAAGGAACCACTATTTTGAGGCAGAGTCAGCTACAATAAAAATATGATTACAAGTGATTATTTATTTTACAAAATTAAATGAATGAATAAAATTCTTATAATACACAGAACGAACCGTTCCAGCGCCTGGATATCCATCTAATTGAATCGTTATTTCTAATTGGTCATTAATACTTGACTTATGAAGATCAGCGGACTCCCCTGGTAAGATTCTACCGCTTTGAACTCCTGCAGAATAGTGTAATTCGTGTGGCAAGAGATTCGTCAGGGTCATTGGAGCAAGTATCGATATCGTATGACCAGGTAAAGTTTGCGAGGTGTCAACAGGATAGTTATCCCTTCGAACTGCCACGCACATTCTGAAGATATTTTGTTGATTTGTTCTGCACGTCGTTTGTATTTCTATGACTTCAGCAGGTTTCTTAACAACCGTCCAGTCGATAGACTCAACGCAGTATTGATAGGGTCCATCAGGTAGTACAGGTTTCAAATGCATTTGTACGTCCGTATGAGTGAGCGGAATCGAGATTCTTGA
>JAPYZB010002111.1:0-12724 GCA_030522745.1 Eupelmus kiefferi | reverse complement strand
ATATTTATATTAATATACTAAATTTGCTTTATAAGTCAAGTTTGTCCCCCGATTAGTAAAAAATATAGTAATTTTTCATCAAACATTTTTCTCCGTGTGTGTGTTTATACGGCTTTGTTTCGATCAAACTACATAATTCTGGATATTGTGCATTGTCGGGAGTATAAACGTTTGCGCGCAATTGCGCGGCAGTCAATTTTCTGGCGAATGGCCCCCGGAGTCTCAATTACCACATATGGAAGATTGCCGTGCATATATAGGCAGGCGTTATTGCCAGGGCTTATTTAAGAAATTGCTCGAGTTTTCCGGAGCCCGCCGCCTGAGCGATTTACATTCTAAACCGCGCGCGTATAAATACATTTGAAATGCAAATAATCGGCACTTGTATGGAGTTTATGGAAAAAGCGCTCAGCAAATCTGGCGTTATCGACAAGCGACAGCCTGTAACAAAGTGTGCAGCTCGCGCGCGAAAACAGAAATGTACAAGCTATAAGCGCGGCCAGCGGAGAGGGGGTGAAATTTAAAATTCCAATCGAGTTGATGTTCAGTTCGCGGGCGGGGGGCAGCTGCAACAATTATTTTTTCTTTGATAGTTGAATGCGGAAAGAGTAAATTGCCGGCGCGGTGCGCGCAGCTAGAAAGTTTTCACCGCGGCGGCGGCGGCGCATTCAAAAGCGAGAGAGCTTGGCTATTTCTCATGCGAATAAATTCGAGGCCATCAGCGCACATTGAAATCGCCAAAGTTCCTTTATGAATATCAATTTTCATCGGACTACTCGTTTTCGCGGCTGAGCGCGTTTATCGGGCGCCGCTTCGCTTCCACGCTCGCTGCGCATACCTATAGAATATACACACAGGTTGGCCGCGCGCTGCTCGACTCTACGCCGCGCGGCCGCTTGTTTCAGCCCTGTCTCGTCCCTCTCCTCTCTCTCTCTGCTCCTTTCACGCTAAGCGCACAATGCCGCGTCGGGGCCGAAGTTGGCGCAAAGTTTGGCCCGTCCGATATCCAAAGGACGAAGGGCGGAGACGAGGCGCTCTGTTGAAAGAGAGAGAGAAGAAGGCTTCTTGCACTTTCCAGCCGCGCGGGAGCTGCTCTCTGTGTACGCTCGGGCTACAGCCGGCACTATAGTCTATAAGCAGACTGCGTCTCTCAAGGGGGGAGAGGCCAAGGCGTTAAATAGCTCGCAAGTTTGCCATAGCAAAACAATGCGGTTCGAGTGTGAACCTGCCAGCGACGGGGCTCCACGTGAAAACTTGCCCCGCGCCCTCACCTCCGCCTCTCTCAAGTCGCCGAGAGCACACACCCCTTGCGTGTATATATACGTATACTCGTTGCAAATCTGCCTGGCTGTGTGTGTGTGTATTCGAGAAAGCCGAACTGCACGCCGGCGGTGCGCCTGCGGCCAGTTTGCGTGTCGGGCGCACACTTTCCTCTGCATCCCTGACTCGGGCGGGCCGCGATTGCAAGTCAGCCGATCGATAGTAAGCAGCGCCGAGGCTCCGCTTCTTCCACAGAGCTCGGGATTGAATTTCCGAAACAGTCGCTGCTGCTGTGCTCTCGCGGCGCTCTGGATCCCACGGGCCGGGGTAACAAGCGAGAGAGAGAGCTTCTATGTATCGATTATCGCTGTTATTCAGCGTCGATGCCAGGAGCCGCTATACCGGAAAAGTCGCGGCGTTAAAATGGCCTCGATACTTGCGGCTCTGGTGCTGTAAATAGGCCGAGCTTCGCTCTACTTTCCGCGAAAGCGCGGGAACTTTTGTTTCTATGTTTACCTCGAAAGAGAGCATCTTTCGATGCGAGAGGGTAGCTTGCGGACGGAACTGTGCCAGAATAAGCGGCCGGATGACGGAACGAGGCTAAGCCTCGAACAAATGAGCCGAGAGGCCAGCGCGCTCTCTATACACCCCCGCAACGCCTTATTTCCACGGGCAAGTTTTCGCTTAAGTTTCGGTGAAATTGGCTATCGGCCTTCGCCGCGGTAAAGTCGCGTAAATATCGAGCTCTCCGAAAAGTTCAAAGACGAATCGATAAGAGCGACATTCCTGCCGAGGCAGAATCCAGCCGGCTGCAGCAATACAGCCGAATTCCGGGATACTTGAGGTTTCTCCGAGTTTGCATTCGCACGCGGTGAATTCGATAATCGCGGAGAGAGCGAGCCGAAGCCTCGAGAGCCGCATTCCAGGAGGCCAAAACATGCGCCTGCCAGGTGAAACGCAGCATACACGGCCAGCTGATTAAAACGGAGCGCAAAGATGGAAACGCTCAAGGGTCATTGTAACGCTGCAAGCTCGGCGCAAGCTCGCCTCGCGCTGGAAATTATGATACGCCGCGGATTAGCGGCGGCGCGCTGCGCGGTTTGCTCGGCCCAGCCCGTGATTGTATAACAATGAAGAGATTCCAGGAATTGCCTTTACGTGTCTGGAATCGCGCTGGAGGAGGCCGCGGGTGGAGACGCGAGGGGCTTATGGGCGCACAATGCGCCTGGCGCTCTCCCTCAGTCGCTGACCGGCGGGCGAGGCTTGCATATCTGCAGCTGCGGCGGCGGCATGAGCATTATGCGTCATTGAGTAATCTGGCGAACGATTCAATTGAAACGGCCGGCATCCCGAGTATGTAGACATAATGGAGCAGCGCGCGGCGGCGCTCTCTCCTCTATACATATATGTGGAATAAGCGCGCCTGCGGACCGCGAGAGAGCCGCGCGTCCGAATTCAAGCTCTACGCCGTTATCAGCACAATGCTTCATTTTAACCCGTAATCAAGGATTCTCTATCTCTCTCTCCGTCTCGCTCACTTTGAGTACTCGAGAATCGCATTAGTCTAATGCTAGAGCGGCCGTCTCGCTGCTTTGCTAACTAAAACTAATTTCATTACGAGGCCGGGCGCGCGCGGAGTTACGCATCGGCGCTGCAGCTGCGTGACGATAATATAAAGCGATCTCTCGCGGATTGTCGGCATCGACGTTCCGTTTATGTGTGTACGGGCTGTGTTGAGCGCGTTCGTTACGAATGAAGAGTCGACGGAGGGAGAGAGAGGGAGGGAGGTAGTGTTTGGAAGCCGCGATTTGCGGACTTGATTAGAGCGAATTGCTGCGAGTAAACGGCCTTTATCGGCAGGGAATGCGAGCGATGCGAGCTTGAATGGGAAATTATGGGACGAGTGTGTTGAAGTTTTTTTGTTTTGGGGATACAAAAAACAAATGTCAATCATAATCTGGTGTAAAGCTGCTCTTAAGTGAATGGGTTTTTAAGTGCTGTATTTGATGGAGCCGATATTCGTTGTTGTAGGATTGGAATTTGAAAGGGATCGGTAAAGTAAAAATTTTCCGGAGTAAAAGCGATAGTTATGTTTTCCAATAAATAGAAACAACTCGGCAGAGGAAAACGGCAAAGTTCAATCCCAAATGAGTCAACTTTGCTCTCGCGCGCGCAAGTCGACGACGAAGAGAGAATGAAAGAGAAAATGAGAGAGAAAGAGAGAGAGAGAGAGAGAGAGAGTCTGGGGCGACGCTCCTAGCACACTGTGTTCGCGCTGCGCCTTTGTTGTAAGAATCCGGGCAGAGAATTTCTCAACTTTTCTCCTAACGGCAGTAAAAAGCGAGCTCGCGCGCGTGCGACGATCCGACTAAAAAGTCGTCGAAACTTTAAGTCGACTGATTGCGAAGTGTGTGTGTGTACTGCTTTGCTACTTCATATTTTTTTTTCTTTTTTTTTTTGTTTCGTTCGTGAGCTCGACCCGGCGTTATATTCGAAACCGGCACTTCACAAATGGCCCGAGCTTCCTTTTTCAGTGTCCAAAGTTCTTTTCGAAGCTGTTACAGTGAAGCCGCGCACTGGTGCCATTCTTTTTCGATGCTTCAAAAATCGCGTTCGTCATTGTGTATACGCTGAATTATTCGAAACACGTATACAAAGATCAGTTTGTTTTATTTGTGGATTTAAAGTATTTTTTTGTGATTGTAATTACAACTGATAAATCACAAATATTCAAGAGCCGAAAAAAATCGTAAATTGAATAATCCTTGCGAACTACAATAAATCAATAGCATCACAATTATGATGAGTAATTGTGAAGAGTAATTATAAAAAAAATTAAACGCAGATGTATTACGCAGCTAATTTTTCGATAACCATCTCACATCTTAATTATTCTTAATCAAACATCCAAGCTTGCCGCGCTCCGAAATAATAACCATCGCACAAAGAGTTGACCACTACGAATTCCTCCCATCTCAATAAATGACAGCCGATCTTATCTCTCCCCCAACATGCATCCTGACAAAGTACACACAGCTTCGCGCCGCTCGGATCATAAAGCCTCTCGGCAAGCGTCTCGTCGGCAAGCTTGCGGTTTAATTACTCTAGCGGCGAACAAAGGGCAACAAAATATTGATGAGTCAGTTTTAACAGAGACTCTCCGAAGGTCGACGCGACGAATGAAGTACTCACTGCTCTCGCCGTAATCTTGGCAGTCCGTCTCTGTCGACGGAGAGAGAGAGAGAAGAGAGTAGTGGTATATATAGGATCGAAGGACGTCGTATCAAGATAATGTCCGTCGAGTGGCGCTCGGCAATCCCACAAGATTGGCGCTGCTGTTGCTGCTCGCAGACTCGCCGTTAGGGGGCCGAAAGAACGAGCGACTCTCGAGAAATTGCTAAGATTTCAATCAGGACCGATTAGGATGTCGTCGTTGTCGGGTCATATCGCGCGGCTCTCACTCCCTCACGGCCGCAGATCGAGGGGTCGTTCCTGCGACTTTTCTCTCTCTCTCCCGTACCTTATAGGCAGCGGGCGCTAAGTACGAGTATTACTCACAGGCCTCGAAGGTGAAAAGGGGGACAAGTTGGGTGATATTACCAGCGAGCTTTCGGTTTCGGTAAACAACGCTGAGATATTTGACGAGTGAGCGTTTTTTGCTCGGCTTTTTAGATTAGTCTTTTTATTGTATTTGGGAAGGGATTTTAATTTTGTTTTTTGCTGAACGGTGATCGATGAATTTTGATAATGCTGTTTTTATGTTTGATAAAATTGATGAGATTTCAACGAGAATAATTTGATAAAAGTTTTACAACATTTTAGCATGGCATACAATTGTTTTACTTTTTGTAAACTTCATGTCCAAAGCCAGTATTTCAGTAATTTCAAATAGTAAGCGCACGGTATCCAGAATCTGAAATTCTGTTGAAGATTCCATGCTTTTAATGTTTATATATCACATTTAGAAGTATTCAGGTCACTGAGCATTTCTGGTGAAGTGATTTTTACGGTGAAGTTTTTAACCATACAAAAACATTTCTTGTTTTCAATCTTTATATCGTAAAAAGACGCATTCAGTAAATTGAAAGACTCTTTGATAGACAGACTTATCACCTAGAGCTGCAAGTTCCAAGGCTTCTTGCTTTTTACAAACTGACTAGGTTACAGTTTACAAATGGAGATGAAAATTTTATAAATAAAACATTTTACTTTGACGAAAAATTAATTTTGTAAACTGTCCTTCCTTTAATATAATTTTTTTGAAATTATCTTTGCAATTGAGAAATTAATAAGTCAGTTTAGGTAAAACAAGTTCATATTTCTAGTTTTTCCATTACAAGAATTCATTTTTACTCTATAGGTACTTTAATATTTTCAATTTCAAGAGACTATAAATTTTTGTCCATTAATAAAATGAAATACAAAACATGAGGGCTTGTTGTACTTACGAGCCAGCACGTCGAACAAAAATTTACATTAGCCAACAAAAGAAGAGGGCTGGAAAAGCCTATCCATTGAGCAGATGAAAGCTAATAAAAGTAATCAGATAGGGAATGAAGCGAATAAAGGAACCTGTCCGGCACAATGACAATATATTCATTGGGCCAATAAAGGACCCACATTCGGGCAACAAAAAACTTTAGGAGAGCCCAAAGCCATCCAAACGGCTACACTCGTCCACGCGAACCACAAAAAAAGCCGGCGGCACCGTCAGCAGCAGGCATCAGTACGCGGGAAGTGAGCAGTACTCGTCACGGTGACTAATCTCGATGACAGGCGCAGTCAGACGCAGCCCAGAGGCCAAGGCAGCAGCCGCTCCTCTCACACACACACACTGCCGCGTGACGAGTGAGAGCAGCAGCGGGCGCGTCCGGCCACGTCGACGGAAGAATTCAATATAGGACTAGGGGTGGCGCGCATTCACCGCTACAGCGTACATTCCCGTTAACGGGGGAAATTACATTTCCATTGTGTTGCGGGCATTCGCATTCGAATCACACGCCTCGGACTGGCCTGTCACCGCGCGCGCACGCGCTGGATCCGCAGAGCTTCCGACGTGCCCTACGACTACACGCGGGGAAAAAGAAAGCAAGCGCCCTATGCAGAAGAGGGACATAAGTCATTCGCCTTCGATATTAGCCTGGGCTGACCCCTCGTGTGTATACGTGTATACATGTACACAGGAGCGGAGTCCCTTCGCGCTCGTTATATACGCGATCCAGCGGCTCCCCCCAGCACTTCCCAGTTTCGGGCCTTTCGCAGGCGCGCGCCTGTGTCCCGGTATTAGTCGCTGTCGCCGATACACCCCGGAGGGCCATTTATTCGCTATTTGTGCGAGAGAGAGCGAGCGAGCTCAGGAGAGAGAAAGAACGGGGATAGCTACAGCGCTGTATATACAACGTACACAGAGAGAGCTGGAGCTCTGGAACGACTTTTATGGATGGCACGTTTAAGGGTCAAATCGCCGTCGGCCTATCGAGGGCAAATAGTTTTTCTTCCGATGCTTCTCTCTCTCTCTCTCCCGTTCTCTCTTTTACACAGCCGAGCGCGAGTTATAAGCGTTAAGGCCGTGTTTTCGGCCCTCCGGGGCCGCTAATGGACGGCTCTCTGCGTGAGCATACCACGACTCGCCGCTCAAATATATTGTTTTTCTCTACCTTTTTCCCCGAGCTTTGCTTTTCCTCCTTTTCTCCGTCTCTCCGTTTCCAGCTGCGGCTTTTCAAAGTTTCGGCGTGTTTTTTCTTTTCATTGATCCTCCTCCTCCTTGCGCGCCGTCAAGTGGGCGCGGAGCCTTTACACACGCGGCCACGGCCGCGTTAATCGAATGTCAGTACAGAAATCGAAGAATGATTTATAACATTTTTGTGCGCCGGGCGCGAGATATTATAAGCCGTCGAACTCTCCCCGGCTCCTAGACCCGCGCTGGTATTATAATGTGGCCAAAAAAGTGGCGGGGGGGAGGAATAAGCCTGCGGGGAGCTTAGCTGTGCATCTGCATGAATGAATATGTAAAATAAACTTTTTGTTTAATCGATACGCGCGAAAAACAGTTAAAAAGCTGTCGCCCGCGCGCTCTTTTGTTTTCCCTGCTCTCGGGCGAGGTGTTTTTTTACCCTCTGCGGGTCCCTCGCGTTTTATTTTATTTTTTTTTTCGATTTTTTTTTTTGTTAGAGACTGACAGTGCAAGATGAAGGGGCGCATGATTGATGGAGCGAAGATCAAATCACGCATCTGATCCTATTGACGTAAAAGTGATTTGCTGAGTAGATCAATCTCTCGATTAAAGATGCTTATCGGAGATGGACTGTTAAATGAATACCTTCTCTCTTCCTCTCTCGGCTTTTTTTTCATGAGATTTTATAATTTCCATTGCCATCAATAACGCTTTCAGTTTTATCGCTTGACATACGGACATTGTTTTAAGCACATTTACGCGGCACGCCGCTATATAATGTGTCGATAGAAAAAAACATTACTGATGACGATCGAACGCTTTATAATTTATCGTGCCGAAGGATAATACGAAATAAATTATAAAGATTTTCAACTTGCTTGCGCGAGTATTGTAAACTCGACGTAGATATTCGAGCTACAAACATAAAGTTTAAATAATGTTACATTGTCTAATTTAATGTAAAAGTGGTTAAACAATTTTGCAAGAATATTGATCGCAATAAATTGTAGATATTTTATAATTTGAAGATATAATTTTCTCAAACTGTTGCTCTTATATAAATAACTCGGTTGTAAAAAACTATAAATGCAATAGAAAGTTGCTGTTATAAATCATATCTTAGATTTAAAGATAGCATGTATCTGAAGCATTACCGTTTATTACCCGATATTTATACGTAATAAGTAAGGATATAAGGAATAGTATTAAATTCGTGCATTGTATTTCTACACATTAATCAATACTAGATAAAAGGTTTAATAATGCATTATTGTTACAAAGTGAATTATAGCACAATTTTATATAGTTAAAAAAGTAAATTTCAAATATTTATATAATTACTATGCATCACTTTTCATCTCAAGGAAAAGTCTATACTGTTAAAACAGCTAGATTTATTCATTACAAATTTTAAACTTCTCTTTGTAAAACTGTAAAACAAGATTTTTCTAATTTCGTTGCCGTACCGCGGTACATTGCATAATTTATACGCGAAAAAAGAAAGCAGCCCTTGTATTTTAGCCTTACGCCGTCTTCTCGCACATTTTCCTTAGCTAGGTAAAAATCCTAGCCGTGTACCTGACCGTACATTTAGTGCGCTTACGCATCTGGCAGCCGGCTGGGTGCGCGCGCGACCCCGCTTTTTTTATTACCCTCGGCAAAGCTAACCTCGAATTTTCCACCCCAGCGTACTTTTTAAAATAATACTGACTGTTTTTTCGATAAACATTCCTAAAATATTTAAAAAATTAAAAGCTAACATTTACTGTTTTTCTTGCAATAAAATTTTATTGTGTTTAACAAAACAATAGAACTTGATATATATATACAGAAAGATATTTATCTTGAGCATTATACAGACTTGTCCCTAAATTATTTTTTAATAAAACGAGCACGTACTCGATCCGTTATTTAACGGTAAGCTGACGGATTAGTTATATCGAGGCCTCCCTAACGTAATATTGTAGTACACGCTGTACACGATACGAGCTCATTAATATCTCTCCGCGCATTATCGGGGTTAGGGTAAAATCTGATATGACGCCGCCGTCGACGCCAGCGGCAGCCAGCGGCGCGGCGTGACGCGGGGAATCAGCCGGGGCGCGCAGGAGACAAGATAAAATATTGGGGGCGGAAAATCGCAGAGGGAAAATGATGATCTGTGTAACGATCGCGCCGCGTGCCGCCGATAACGGAATAGCCGCGTTAAAGCGTTAAAACGGCTAACGGTCAGCGAGTAGGCAACAGATAATACCTCGAGGAAAGAGAGTTTCTATTACACCAAGCGTTTCAGCTCTATATTCGAGAGACAGTTTGACATCTCACTCTCGCCTTGTCCAGACGGTCTATGTATAGTAGAGCCGAAATCGCGCGGTTCTCAAGGACACTGTGTGAGGCGAAGGTGTGTGCTGCGGTGTCGACGTTTTGCAATGCTCGTTAAAGTCCGGTAGCTTTACGAGCCCAGGACGACGACGAGGCCGCAATAAATTGTAAACGCGTCTAATCCCACATTCGCCGCCGCCGAGCGTCATATAGCCCAGCGCGCGCCTGTAACATTGATATGGACCAATAAAAACGACACGTTACCGCTGGAAATTACACGCTCGTGAATTATAGGACAGTTCGAGTATATATACGGCTCGCGCGCTACTTTAATCCTGTCTAAGATGACGCGCGAGAGAGGAAGGATATTTTGAGTAACGCGCCGCGCGCTCGAATTCAGCTCTCGCGGTTAAGGTGTCACTTTACGAGTCGAAATCCAACTGGTTTTAACAGCCGCGAATTTAATGACTTTCTTGTAAGCTGGAAACCGAACTTTACTTATGCCAGACGAGAGAGACTTGGCTAAGTCGGTCTATAAAATAGTTTTAGAGACTGGCGAGAGGCGCGCTGAAATTCGTTATTAGCTTTTCCGGAAAATTAAAACCGGTGCGTAGTAGTTTCAGCTGCCTGCCCCGCCCCTTTCTCGCAGATTAGAATCCGACATGAAAATCCCGAAAGCCGGGTATAAATCGCGCGTTTCGCGCTCTGCGTTTTCCGAAAAGTCAAATCGATACGCGCTTTCAAAGTAAAATAGCACTACCAGAGGTGACGTTATACAAAGCTCGGAGTATAACACATACGTACATTTTCCGCGTATCCCAAACTATTCCATATTTACAGTCCCGAGAACATCCAGCAACAGCAGCAGGAAAATAGTAAAGGAAAAGACGAAAAAAAAGCCGTAGCACAATACGCGAATGTTAAGAGCAAACAGCGTTCGTTGACCCTGAGAAAACGCGCCCGTTCCGGGAGCGGCGCTTGTGTGCCGACGAGAGAGCGGCGCGCAGTAAACTTGGCCATTGTCGGGCCGCGCGCGCTTGAAAACGAGGAATAATTTCGTTAAACGGACAATAGCACTGGAGTGTTAATTTGATCGGAATTACGAGTCCGGGCGCCGTTAGCCGGCCTGTAGCCCTTCCACGTGCGCGCGCTTTGTGCAAAGCGCGAGCTTCCCTCTGCCTCGCGCGCGCCGGTCAATGGGCGCTCGGATTCTGGCTTCCCTCTCTCACTGTCTTTCTCGCTCGCAGCCGCGACAAAAGTGGGACAATATTGGCAAATGAGCCGGTACATTTGTCGCTGGCGCGGCTCGCATTGTGCCGAGGCGTGAGCTGCCTGCGCGCTCCTGTCTGGGTATATATGTATGTATGCTCGTGCCGGTCGCGTGGGTGGCTCGCGTAATTGCACGCATTGTTTGAGCCATATCCCGGCGACTTTCGACTCTTCGCGCGTATATACACACATGCGTTGCCTTCGCCCCGCGCGCAGACAAACAGAGACGGAGAGAGGAGCCGCAGCCAGTCATTGTGTCGAAACGAGCGGAGATGATTTACACGTCTGTCCGACTGTCTCTTCTTTTTCTACTGCGCTCTCTCCTCCCCCAGCATCTGCCTGCGCCGCGCACCCGCAGCCAACAATACCGCACAATCTGTCCTTTTTTTTTTATATATTCTTCCTACTGTGTATGCGCTGCTGCTTCAGGCCCACCCTCTGAGCGGGTTTCTCTCCTATTTCGTCGTCGCTCGCTTCTATTTCGTTTCGCGCCCGACTTGCTCTCGCCGCTGTAAATCACCGAGTGTAATTACTCATCGATAGATTTGGCTTGGAGAGAGAGAGTTGGATCGAGTGGCTCTGCATTACCCTCGCATAATTTAACTTATCGAGCGGCTCCGCTTCGCAGCTGTGTGTCGAAAAAAGCAGCGCGCTGCTCTATCTACTCCGGCTCTTCTTCCTTCGCCTCTCTCTTTTTTCTCTTCATAAAAGAAGCATCATCCAGAGCGAGCTGCGCGCGCTGTGTATGAACGAAGAGCCGCTCGAGGAGAAATAAATAAGAAATTTATGCGGAGCCCCGCAAATTGCAGAGCGGCCGGCTGTACAGGCTGAAAACAAGAAAGCCGCAACTTTCGACTTTGAAGCTATATCAGAAAGAAAGCCACTCGCGCTCTTTATACATCATCGCGGCGAGAGGCAAATAATTGCGAGCGCGATTTGCATGAACAACAAATGAATCCAGCGAGGAGCAAGCCAGTAAGGAAGCGGCACTCCGCAGCTGGAATCCTTAATTCAAGCCGGGAGTGCCGGCCGAAAGAAGGAGGAACGCGTGCGCGCGTCCCTCGGGATAAGGTTAGCTGCACGCGTGACGTGGAAACGTGAAATCCGGCGCGCGATGAGTGTGAATCCGGCATCGAGCGCGCCGGGGCTGACTTGTGCATTTCTTCGCCGGCGAGCGTCTTAGCTTCCTTTTGACTGACGGCTGTGCTGCTGCCTCTCTCGTCGGCGGACAAAAGCGGGAGAGATGCATGAGGCGGGAATGCATATACGTAGAGAGAGCCGTGCTATCAGCAGGTCCATCTGTATTCACGGGCTCGCGGGCTTATCGGCGCGCTTTCTTCGACCCTCCTTCCATCATCTCGTCGCGCCGTCTAAGTCATACTGTGCTCAACCGGCTCCGATTCCCGTGTGTGTGTATTCACGAGTACGCGAGAGCTCTGGGTACTTTTCGACGGTACCCCCCAGGCGCGTGCATATCCACATTTTACCCTGTCTGACTGCTAGCTTAGCAGATTTTTTAAACATTTTTTTCTCTCTTACTCGGCGAGAGGTAGCTACTCGAGTTGTCCATTTTTTTCTTTGTCATACACACATACGTAGGCATATACACATCGCGTGCGCGCTCTTCGGCTCTTATCGCGGACCAGTTTCGTTTCCTCCTTCTATTTTTCGCGACTGCGCTCACTTGTGCGCGCGCGAGCGGAGCCATCGCATCAACATCTCCCCCCCACCCCCGCTCCTCCAGCTATCATTCCGTCGCATCTCGCTCGAGACTCGCTACTACTTATATACGCTCTTCGCCCTCTTTTCGGGCGTAAAAAAGCCGGGGCCGAGAGAGAGAGAGGACGAAAGGCACTTTGCAGTCGCACTGAACTAATCTCCCCCTTTTCTCTGTCTCGCTCGCTTCTGAGTAAATAGCTGCTCGTTCCTTCGTTTTCTCTTTCTCTCTTTCGTCAGCGCTTATATTCTTTTCTTTCGCGGCGGCAGCTCCTCGAGACGCACGAAAATGGCGGCGTCACGCCGCTGCGCCCAAACAAAGTACCGGGCGGCGGCGGCGTGTTATCGACTCTCGACTTTCACACCTTTTTACTGTCTCTCCGCGCTCCCCCCTGTATCTAACGCCTCGCGCGTACAGACCAGATACATAATGCGCCGCTGAGCCTGTTATTATCTCACGGTAAATAATAAGAGTGACGAAAT
>JAPYZB010002110.1:0-13220 GCA_030522745.1 Eupelmus kiefferi | reverse complement strand
AATGAATGTTTCGCTTTATCAATATAAAAATTAAAACTTTTACATGTATTAAGTTTTTATTGCGATTCGTAGATAAAAATAATTTATCAAATGTTATATATTTTCATTGAAAAACACAAATTTATGAACATCATAAAAAATTACAAATTTTAATATTCATGTAGTTTACATATCCTTGAAGTCTTTAATTACTATTTAATTAAGTAATTAACTTTGTTGAAAGCTAAAAGAGATTTTAAATTTTATCTTGTCAGAAATTCATCATAAAGTTGACGAATTTCTAGTAAATAACCAGAAAATGCGACAAAAATAGTCGAATTTCTATCAGGGCATAATACATTCCAAAGTCATTTATTCACATTACTTTTACAGATTATTTTTCAAAAAATGTAGAAAGCAATTTATTAAACAATTCAAACAAATTTTGATAAAATGATAAATTTTTAAAGAAGATATTTTGTCAAAGCCCTTTGAGACATCATTGTAAATCTTACAATTCAAACAAATTTTGATAAAATGATAAATTTTTAAAGAAGATATTTTGTCAAAGCCCTTTGAGACATCATTGTAAATCTTACTTATCAATGAGCTTGATACGATTCAGATGAAATGCTACTGATAATATAACATTGTAAACGCAACTCATATACACCCTAATTCAGAGTTTTTGCTTTACGAAGAAAGCAGATAAGAAGCAGTTTGGCAAGAACAAACAAAAGTTCAGTGACTTGTAACTCTGCAAAATCTTGAACTTGACCTTGATGAATTTAAAAAAATGCCCAACTTGTTTTTATCTTTGTACATTTGTTCAAAATATTTTATTATTCAAAAAATTCAGCGTGACCGAGCAACTTACACGAACAATGAAGTTTTTTGTTTAATGTCTACTTTCGTTTAACTGTAACTCGATAGCAATAAGAAAGGAGGGAAAAGTGATCTGTTTGCATTATTCATAAAATACCGTATCAGCAGAAGATGATTAATGTGCATTGTGCGAATGATAATTAAGAAAGCCATAACTGCAGAAAGCCGCGGAGCGTGCAGCGTGAGAGATTTGATCTTTTGCATACTTATTATCATAATGCCGGTAACTCGTGACAACTCAGCAGCCAACTGAATATTCAAAA
This sequence comes from Eupelmus kiefferi, assembly GCA_030522745.1. Taxonomy (NCBI): domain Eukaryota; kingdom Metazoa; phylum Arthropoda; class Insecta; order Hymenoptera; family Eupelmidae; genus Eupelmus; species Eupelmus kiefferi. The sequence goes on along the minus strand of JAPYZB010002110.1, from coordinate 12,093 downwards.
CGTTTTCAAAACCCCAGCCATAATAAACTTTGCGAAATTGCCGGAGAACCCGGAATCAAGATGAAAGTCGCGCATCCGCCTACAAAAATATTGGCATCGATGACGCAGCCTTGCGCCAATCCCCGAAGAAAGTAGCACATCCGGAAAAGCGATTAAAATGCCACGTAGCAGTATCCGGGAGTTTATGGATAAATCAGTTGCGCCAACCCACACGCAGAAATTCGAGCAAACGTTCAGCCGGGAAAACCCAGGTTACTTTCAAATCCGCTTGCTTTATATAAGACACTGTGCATAAGAGTGGGACAAAGTCGGACCACAACACCGGATCCGGCTGGGAATCCCTAGTCTCTGTCAAAATCTCCAGGTTTTTCCACGTGGAGAGGCTATATTGAGCAACAACAACCGTAATCTAGAAGCTGCTCCATCCCTCGTTTGCGGCCACTCTACATCCGGCGCGCGAGCATCCTCAGCTCGCTCGAGAGATCCTCGAATAACGTTACATACGGGATTTAAAGATGTATAGCGTTACTCGCTCCTCTCCTTCCTCGCGCGAGAGAAGCTTGGGTTTCCCTTTATTCGGCGCTGCGCTACGAGCCGGTTTTAAATTCCCCGCCAGATTGAATGCGCCCACATCGATATATGTTCCTCTTGCGCCCCCTGCCTTCGCGGAGCTCATCTTTTTCTACCCTTTTTCGAATCAAAGTAGCCGGATAGCGTGACCGAAGGTTTACACGAGGCCAGCAGCAGGCTAAGATTTATATATATATATATGTGTGTGTGGGCATAGAGGAGGACAAGGTGCTTAGCAAGGGTGGCAGGCCTGTGTGGCCGAGCCTAATCGCGCTCTCGGATAATGTTTCCCTAAATTGGATCCGTCGTTTTTGCTTAGCGAGCGACGAGGCGATCTGATGCGCTCGTGAGCTTTTGTATAGCTGAGCAGTGCGCGATTGACTGTGAAATGAAGGTTTAGCTCAAGAGGTGGTCATTGGGGTTTACTTATTCCGTGGGAATCGTGGATTATCGCTGGATTGCGAAGGTTTCGTTACCGATTTTTTTTTTTATGGCTACGAACATTCACACTCGTACTAAGTTTCATACAGTGAAAGTAATCGTTTCTGTGATTAAAAGATAGATGGCGTTACCATGGTAAATTTTCGTGTAAGTTAATAATTTGCGCACCAAATAATCATATATAATTTATTCAGAAATAACTACAGATGCTATTACAATTATTTAGAATATAAATTACTCAGAAAATTTAATAATTCATATAAAAATTTATAAAAGACTAAAACTTAAAATAGCACCATAACGACGCCTCGCGATAATTTTCTTCTATCAAAATCTGGTAGTTTAGTGGAACTCATTTGTATTTCCGGTACCCAGCAACATTTTTATGATTAACATTTTGATATTTATGCTCTATATATTGCTACCATTCATAAAAATTTATACAAAATACTTATTATGCATCTAACTTTCTAAAAAGTATTCTAGAAGTAGACAGCTGCCTTCTTTACAATTTATAATAAACAGCTTTACACTTACATTATATTTTATATGAAAATTTGACCGAAATGTTTTACAAATTTAAGTAAAAAACATCTATTTAAAAAGCAGTTAACCAAAATCTTTAATCAATCTGGCGCATTGCATCTGATTCGCATTTAATAAAAAACTATATCCCTCTTATACAAAAATCAGTCGTTCAAATAAACATCCTTATAAAAACTCAAATCAGCGCATAATAATATTTTGACGCTTCTACAAGGCCAAACAAATAATCAGCCTGCAGCCACAGCGACGATATCTGTCCGAACTGACCTCGGTTCAGCTGCAGTTCAAACTATACCTATATATACATGTGCAGCAACGGGGTTCCCGCGCGCGGTGATTCAGCGAGCGCGCGCCAGCCGACCTCTACCTACGCGATATTCTATTTTCGAGGAAATAATTATTTCTGATTTACATTTCGCAGACACCTCCGCCCTGCTGCGGCCGCGTGGGCGTCACGAAAAATTTTGTACAATGGCCTTTGTGTTTTTGTTTTCCTTTATACGAGAGAGGGTCGTTTTGAATCACAATGGCTGTATGTATATAAGCGCATAAATGACGGGGCTGGAGACTGATCAATCATTCTTTGAAACGTGTTATCAAGTATGCGTTTTTTTCAGTTTTGTAATTAACTGGCAGTTTGCGGATTAATTATGCATTAAGAGATCTTGAGAGTATTAGTGGGATTGGTAGAAAGAAACGGCAGATTTTCATGGATGATGATGGTTTTAATATATTATTATTTTTTATATTTTTGTTTCTCTATATGGATATAATGAGATTTGAGGAAATATCATTAGTTTGCTGGAAATTGCTACTATGTATATAAATACAAAAAAGCTGTGCGATTATCTCTTCCTAATACCTAGATAAGTTGACAAGGAAACTGTTATCATGGGAGATAAAGGGTAGTCTTTACAGTTAAGCTGCATGATACATTTTCGATTTATCGTTTGCTAATTCTTATCTGCGGAGATACGACTAAACGTGGAAAATAAATTTTCTCACTTAAAACGATTGAACTTGAAATTTATTTATTCACCGACCATCAACACTCGCCTTACAAAAGCTAGATTCTCAATTATAAAAAACATGCAACTCCAAAAAATCCTACCACCGACCCATTCACATGCTAAAACCGCTAATCTCTATTATCTATCCATAACCTTTCTTAAAAATGAAAAGCACTCGAGAATTCCAACGGTCGCGCTTGCCGAGAAAGCAACCCACCCGCGACATTAGAAATGGAAATTCGTCGTTTCGAAAAATTCCGTCATCCTAGGCTTTCCTCCGCTGGCGTGAAAAGACGTCCACTCGAAAAAGCCCGAAGAAAGAGAAAAAAAACCGTTAATATTGTAATGCGCTTGGGGGGGATATCGTACGGCTTGGGAACGAATGAATAAATTGTAAATTAGGGAACGAGCGCTCTCTTAAGAAGTCCGAGAGGGCCGGAGCCACGCGCGCTTTTTCGTGTGGGTGTGCGAGTCTAGTTCCCCTTTGAAATTTTAATTCCGAGAGAGAGAGAGAGAGAGAGAGAGAGTGGGAGCTGCACGTGGAGCGGTGCAGCGTGTGCGAAGGGTCCGTTGACTTTTTCACCGATTTCCATTCGGGGCCCTTTAACGAGACGGGGAGAGGAGAGAAAAAGAGAGAGGGAGTCCGGATGCATGCACGCAGGAAATAGCGAGTATACTGGTAGTGCTTTAAATTGAAGGAGGGAAGTGTGCGGAGGGGAAAAGCCCGTGTTGAGATGAAGGAGAGAAAGAGAGCGCAGAACGTTTAAAAAAGCATGAGCGCGTGCGTCGCTTGGAGGAGTGTCTCTGTCGATTTATTGCTTTTTCTTTTTAGTTTATTTTTTGGATTTGGGGAAGGCTGCTGGATTTTTGTTAAAATAGCTAAAAATGAAGAAAAAAATGTAGTTTATGATTTTAAAATTATAATATATCTTTTCTAATAAAGAAGGAAGGCTTTTCTATTTTGTAACGATTGTTTTCATACTTTCTATGATCTTAAACTGACTTCGGAGATTAGTTTAAAGTTTATCTCGTAGTTTTCAAATTACGCTTATAGCTATAATTTTCAAAGTTTAAAAAATTTTTTAATTTTTCACCATTCTTTGAAAATAACAGATTAGTGAAAAACTTAAAAACTCAAAAAATTTTATAAACTTGGAAACTACGTAATTGAACTTTACGTATAATCTCCGGTAACGCTTTTAAGTGCACAAAATGCAATAACTTTTACACCATAAAAATAAGATCGTGATTAACCTTAATATACTTAATATTTGAGTAGAAAATTTGATATTCGATTTAAGCCAAAAAATATACGATTAATGTTAGTTCCTGATGAACTGATATTATCATTTACTGTGAAACGATCATCAGTTAATTTAGATTACTAACTTTATAATCAATATATACTTATATATACTTACTTCTTTATTATATATAAAGAACAAATTTATTGATCGATTTCTTTCCAAAATAAATTTCTCATGAAAAACCTTATATGTTAAAATTCAAAAGCCACACCCAGCACAAAATAATGTTCTTTATTGTCATTTTCCCCAATTTTCCCACCACTAAAAAAACAAGCACCGCCGCCTAAATTCGTTATAAATATTGACGCCAACCCAGTACCCGAAAACGTCGAAAAAAAGACCCTGTAACGAAACGGAAGAGAGCAACGGAAAGAGAGTCCTTTTATAGCCGCACTTTTTTCGGATCTCCAAGCGCTAGGGGAGAGTTCAGCTCGCGCGCACTTATTTTTAAAAGTCGCGCGAGGGGTGAAGGCTATACACCCGACTCGGAATCATCCATATATACACAGACTCGGCGCGCGCGCGCGCGCACGTGAGAACCTGGGGTAGATCCTAATCGAGCTGCAAACGCGGCCTCGCCGAGATTGTTACTCGAGGCGATCCGCGATAGGAGCAATATTCGCTCGCAGGATTCACGCGCTTCTTTTTTAACTCCAACTGATTTTTCGGCCGCTGATGATTTTTTGCCGCCTTTCCCACAATTTGCCGGGGCGGTGAAAAAAACGCGAGGAGGTGATTCGGCAGATAAGCCGGCGAAAAAGTCCGGGATAACGAGACGGCCGACTGTTGCGACTGATGGATTTATTGAACGCTGCCAGCGGAGGATAACGAGATAATTTTTTCTTCTTCACTTTTATGGATTGACGTTAAATCAAACGCGATAGGGACAGCGTGAATTTTTCGCCGTTTGTTATTATTTAACTTTTGTTGATTCGCCTGCGCTCGTTAAGATTGAAATTAATGCATACACAATTTATAATTCACGATTCCAAAGCGAGGCCTGCAATTAAGCATGTTAACGACGAAGGCGGAATAATAATTGACAGCTAGTTTTTAAAATCCCCGACGGACACGAGAGCAAAGGTATTTTAATGCTCTTATCTGTAACAAAGGAACGAGCGCGGTGCAAAGATAAAGCTCGAAAAGCGCAGAGGAAAAAGCGAGCCTAACGACCGGCAGGGAGATGAGCCGATAAAAAGTAGTATTCACACGGCGAGCTCTTAATTGCGCGCACGCAAATTCCAATCGCGGAAATTAGTTTCGCCTGTAGGGGAGTGCAATTGCGGGAGCATCGCCGAAACGCGAGCTGCTATTAAAGCTGTGCGTGTCTGTTTTAATCTCGGCAATTTATGTAGCTTGCACTTCTGGCTGCTTCGGGTTTATGCTTAATTTTTTCTATCTTATCGAATGTAATTACGCTGTCAACAAATGCTCTTTTCTTGCCGGGGAATGAGTGAAAGATGCGTGGTTGTGAAGCTTTGATTGAAGTGAGGTGTTTTTCTCGTTAAGGAACCTATCAGTTCTTGTGCGAATCGTAAATGTAAATTTTATTGTTGATAAACGTATCATCAAAATAATTAAACTTTGTTTTTTGATCATGGTAGTATATAAATATGTATTTTTCGCGCTAGCTCTCTATATGTAATTAAATCATAATATTTGCAAAAATTTACGTTTAGATGGGCTGCAATTTTACTATAAAAACATGATAAATATCAAGAATAAATTACTTTGATTAAGACAATATATCCATGAGGGTAGCTCTCAAAATTATTTATAAGTATTTCTTGCACAAACATTAAAAACTAACCCATCACCTACTATATTTTCTAAAAGAAGCCTACAACGTTAAAAGAAAAGAAAAAAAAAGAACGGAGAAACCGCCAAAAGTCGACTTTTCCCTCCTACCTTCACCCACCCCTCAGCTACTCCTGTGCACATTCCTGAACGAAAAAGGCGCAAGCCCTTGGCGGCACTTTTTTGTTGTCAAAAGCGCGCGTAGGATTTCTCAGCGCGCGCGCGCGCGAATACATTTCAAGGTCCCGTGGCTGCACGCGTAGCGCGTGCGGCAGGAAGCGACAGTTGCCCGAGATTTAGCATATGCGCCGGGGCTGCGCGAGCGCGAGGAAGTGGCATATGCGCCGCGAGGAGCCCGGGCTATATAGGTAACTTTGTGTATGAATATGCAATCGCTCGCCCCCGAGATGTATCACGCGCGTGAGCTCTGTGATTGCGTTTCCTTTTCGGGCAATTGTTGAGGGCTGTACTTACCAGCTGCCGGTTAGATAGCTGGTTATCTTGATTGCGGTGTAGCCGCGAGGTATACCCCGAGGTGGTTGTTTGCTGGCTTCCGATCAGGCTATGGCATAAGGATATTGAAAATTTATGCGCTGAGCTTTTCTTGGGCTGCTGGTATACTGGCTGAGGACGGGAGAGAGAGAGAGAGAGGTTGTTGGAATTATAGTAATGTTTGATAATTATTGTTGTAATGTTTTCGTCCTGTTTATTAGTTAGGCTTCTTTGTGCAAAAGTTATAAGTAGAGTTATTTTTTCATTTTGTAAATTTTGTGCTTGTGGCACATTTTTTTGATAAATGTTGGTTTTATGAAAAGAGTACTAGATTACTTTAATTTTTATGATATACTTACTGGAAGACTGGAAGTAATAGTGAGTCAAGAATGAAGTAATAGTGAATCAGAAATGCGTTGAAAGTTTTAAATGGAAAATAAAATTAATGATAAGAATCTTATTTAAAGAAGTAATTGAGTCAATACTCTTAAAAATAAACAGCGACACATTTCCGTGTTACAAACTTAGTTTCAATTCATTATTATTAGATCAGACGGCTGGTATAGGTAGAAAGCTGGAGATACGGTTATAGTTAAGAACTAATAAGGTTAGCTATTTGTTAAGAGTGCTCTAAATACCCTGAGCGGAAGTGCGAAGTGACCAATGAGAGCGCAGCATTCCCTGCAGATTTTTTATTCAAAATAAGTACGTTTTTCTTCACTTATTCTTAAAAAAGAAAATGGAATGACGGGTACTAAATCGGTCAACAACATGGAATGCACAATAATAATTTATAATTAAAAAAAATTATATTAATATGAAAAAGTAAGAAAGTTTGAAAACCAAACGATTAAAACAATCTTCTCAAATGTAATTAAATTAAAACATTATAATCCCTCTAACAATTCTCATAAACGTAAAAACAAACCAAACATAACCTCACATCGAGAGCCGGCAGCCAACCGAGCAATCAATGCAAACGATTTGCGCGCGCATTTCCCCCTTTGTATGAAAAAGTCACTTACTCGTTTAGCGCGTGCAAGCCTCGCAAGGTGCATATCCTTTAGCGGTTTCGCGCGCAAACGTGAACAGACCTGTGCGAGCACGGATTTCAAGGAGCGTCCAACCGGTGCAGCTCGCAACCGTCTTGAGGAGCTCGGTGCGAGCGCGAATCGAAACATATGCGTTCCCACACATATATACAGTCGAGGTCTATGCAATTACCGAGTCAAGGCGCCCGACGAGCAAACGGCCGCTTCCCTTTTTCTGGCACGATTACGGTAAGAGTCGCGCTGTTTCGAGCGTCAAAATGTTACGTAATTGCGATTTACGCGCTGTTGCAGGGGTTTATTTTTAGATTTGCTTCTGTGTATTTTAGAGGTCAGCTTTTTATAGAGGTTGATTTGCATATATGTTTTTTCAGATTTAAGAGAAAATATTAGAATTTAAACTAAAATTAACTTGCATATACTGTTTTTTATGATTACGGGTTATTAGGGCATTCTTGTAAATAGAGATTTGGCGTGCAGATTGAGCGTTAAATGATAGCCTTAGTCCTGCATGAGATACGCGTGGTCGGATGTTTGCATTCACTTTTACCGGATATTCCTTCAAAAGTACATACTGCGTGATGTAAAACACATAGAATTTTTAAATACGCTGAACTGGAATGAATAATGACAAGTTTGTTATAAAGAGCGTGTAATTATACTTTAATTTGTACCCTCAAACGATTTATTTATCTAGCTGATTTTTTAGGCGAGAGATTTTCTCATTCGATTGTATTTTTAATAAAAAAAAATGAAATTATGTGGATTATTGTGGAGTAATATGAAGAATTATATTCATGATATGTAGAAAAAGAAATACACTTGCTGTGTAAATTGAAAACAAAATGTGTAATTTATTTATATATTTTTGTATTATTTTTGGGTAAAATTAAAAAATTGCCATACACATTTGTGTTATGACTTTAGTTATTAGATAACAACACAATATATGTTAGTGCAGTGATTAAAATTTAAATAAAAATGCTATTAACTAAAAAGCTATACGTACATTTTCAGAATATAATTTTAATTATATAAAAATTAGATTCTAATATTTTCATGTATACTTTATCGTTGCGTGCGATACTTAATTATTTTTCCGCTAATCACAATTTAAAAACCCAATAAATAAATATCACCACTCTTTAAAAACTACAATCTATCAACGGCAAGAAAGTAATAGCAGAAAATAATTCAACGATGATATCCCAACTTATACACGTGTGCTGCAGCGTTCACTAAGCAACGATGTCGCACCTAGGCAAAAAAATGTATATACTAGCGCGTTATCGGCTTAATTGTCGCGATCGGAGCTCGCTTATCATAGCGAGCAAGTGACCTTGTGTGCAACGATTCTCTCTTTAACTGCAGCCGCTTTGAAACAAAGCGCGGCCTGTGTAACTTTCGCCTATATACATGTCCATAAGTGTCCAGACAATACTCAAGCTCGTTGGTGAAAAGAAAAAGACAAAAGCAGAAGAAAAAACAAGGCGAGTCGCTACTGCGGCTGCTCGTGCCGTTGCATAAATTGTATATATGAAAATTGTATAATATTTGTGTTATATGGAGACGCGGCGCGCGCGCGGTTACACATGCCTATTCATGCAGTTTTCCTCCGTACGTCGACGAGTGCTGAGCGAAAGTGAGATCGATCCGCCAGGAGCAGACGACGCGTTTAGGTGATTTGGACGTATATAATCGGGGATACTGCCGGAAGTTGTGAGTACAATTCTGGTTTTGGAGATAGGGAATAAGTGAGGATTTGGTCTAATTATTATGGGGGATGATAAGAAAGCTTTGTTTATGTTATGTTGATACATATTTTCAAATTTTCATTACCTGACCCACAAAGACAATGTTCTTATCTATTGTTTAAATCAAGATTGAAGTCATTTTGTTAAAAATTGAAGTCAAAAAACGAGAAATAAGACAAAGAATTTCTCCCTAGATATATCTAGGGATAAATTTTTAATTCCGTATTTCTCGTTTTTTGACTTCAATTTTTAACAAAATTTCTTCAATCTTGATTTAAACAATAGACAAGAACATTGTCTTTGTGTGTCAGATCATGAAAATTTGGAAATATATATCAACAATTATTAATTGTTATCAATATTGCTACGGCCAATAAAACAAGGAACGTTTTTGTACTAACTCCCCTTAATGCTAAAGTTGAAGTTTGATAATATATTGAATGGTGAATTATTTTTTAAGTTGGTTATGCTGATTTAATATGTGGTTATTGGGGAAATATCCGGCTTGGTTATTGATTAGTATTCTACTATTTTGGGTTATTAAATTGTTGAAAATTATTGTTTTGGTTAGCAGTATTTCTTTTGAATTTTTAACACATTTATTCTTTCACTCTTTAAAAATAAATATATAAATGTTTGCGTATATTTGGTCATGAATTAATACCGATTATCCACATGGTATAGCACGGCATAGCAAAAAAAAAGTAGAATTATATAATGTAGGGAGGATAAGGTCACTTTTGAACTCTTTTTGTTAATGATTTATTTAGGTGTAATTTTGAAATAATTTTTTTATTCCATTTAATTTTTGTTATAATTTTGACCTTTACTGTACCAAAAAATTATTTAATTTTTTTAAATTGTCAAAAATAATTATTTTTTACACTTTAAAAATTAGGTGATTTGATTCAACTCTGCCTTTTACATGAATCATTTTTTAAAAGACACCAAAGTACAATTGCATGATATTTTTTTTTTTCTTAAAAAGGATAAAAAAACAGTTAATTTAAAAACAAGTTTTGTTTTCATATTTTCTATAAATTAATATTTTTTAAAAATTTTGTTGGTGTTTTTAATTTTAAAAACTTTGACAGTAAAGTGTACGTTATTTAAAATGCTTCACACAAGTTTTATGATTGTTTTATAATATTATAATTCGACGAAAAAAATTTTTTGTTTAAATTTTTACATATTTTGGGAAATTATTGTGAAAATTTTCAATAGTGATTTTGGATAAAAAAAAAGCAGAAAAGTAATTTATACCTATATATATTGATGTTTTTTTTCTGTTTAAAACTTATAAAAAAAAATTTTAAGAGCTTACATCATTGAGGTGCAAAAAGTCGCTCTTGATAAAATGCATAAACTTTATTTTATTGACTATAGTTAAAAAAGTTAAAATAATAAAAATATTCACTTTGTTAAAGAAATTCTATTCTCCCCACCTATATAATTTTATCTATCAAATCAATTAATGCAATGTTGTTTAAATATAATCTAGAAAAGGCATAAACGTGTAAATACCTTAACTAACATTATTGCATTTTCGTGCTAATCACGACCTTGAGTACGACTGTCACTATCAATAAAATGAGTTTATGAATATAGTAACGTGTTATAGAAAAAACTTGAATTTGTAGTTAACATAAATACTGAAGACAGAATTTGAAATGGGAAGTAATAAATCCTAGTTTATTGAAATGTTCTTGCGTGTAGTTAATATTTTTGAAAGTACAATGGTATGATTGCAAGTTGAATTGTCAAAGTGACCATGTTCTAAAATAAGTTATTTTACTTCGTTTTAATTTATTTGTGTCACTTATTCAATACAAAAAATAAAAACCCATCATTTATCAACATTTTTCTGTTTTTGTTTTATTATATATGGATTAAGAAAATCTTATATAAAGAAGTTAATAATAAGTCATCATAGTTCACAAATACTGTTTTTCATTAAAAAACTACTTTAAAATATAAAACTCAACAGAAGCTTTTAATCTTAAAAAAAAAGAAAATATAATAATTCTGATAATAGATTGCGGAAAATTATTACTTAAGCTTGGCGAAATACTCAATTATCGTCATATCTTGTTAAAAGGGAGCTGCAGCCACGTGAGAATTTCTTTTCTTCCCAGCCACGGCAAAAGCATATATGGACTATATACGCATTGTCGGGCGAGCTTGGCAAACGCTGTCCCACGATCAGGCGTTCGAGATTCGCAAGGAAATCTCGGGTGTTCAGGTTTTTAATGAACTCGTGGATTTTTGATGCATTATTTATGAGCTGCATTTTCGCTTTTTATTATACATACGCTAGCTTAATCACGCTTAATCTGAAAAGTAATATCAAACTTTATTATTTAATCAACATGAACCCGGCGACAAGAATCCAAAGTTTAAAGAATGAAAAAATTTCGTAAACCCAGCAGCGAGCGCTCAGCAAAACATTTCCCCGGCGCGGCAAAAAGATATTTGGCAAGAGCTTCCTGCTCGCGGCCCGGCAAATGAAAAAGCATCACACGTTCAAAGTATACCGAAGCAAACGTGTCCGGCTGCATATCGCCACGAGGAAGTCCCGCAATAAACAGCGATGCAGCCTCTACTTGTCTGCCTGCGCGTGTGTATTGCGCGCCGAGGCTGTGCGTATAGGCGTTGTTGAATTGAATGGGTCAGCGACTGCCGGGCCGTAGTACAGTGCTGTAAGCGAGTTGAACGTCCTGCCGTAATAAAATGATCAGTGGACCGCTACATCAGTGCGCGCTTAGCTCGGGAACTGAGCTCTACGAAAGAGCCAGGGGAGCAGCGAGGCTAGTTGACAACGACTGGGATCAATGACTTCGAGATGCGCCGATATGCTTTTTTGGACTTTTCAAAATTTTACTAGCTTTATGGGAATGGTTTTTAAGGGACAATTTTTATTGTATTTATTACGGGCTGATAATTGCAAGCCTCTCTCAAAGTAGACTCTACGTATATACGTTAAGTAAATAAACCTTATCTATAAACACTTCCTCAAAGTATTTAGAATCACAGCTCACAGCCGTAAGAGCATAATTAAAACGACACGTAATACACGTAGCAAACTTTCACTTCCAATCAATATACTCACTTGGCGCATATATATATA
>JAPYZB010002109.1:0-15704 GCA_030522745.1 Eupelmus kiefferi | reverse complement strand
AGAGAGAGACAGAGAGGGAGAGGGAGAGGGAGAGGGAGAGAGAGAGAGAGAGAGAGAGAGAGAGAGAGAGAGAGAGAGAGCGGTATGAGCAGCAGCGGCAGGAGAAAATAAGGCGACAGATCATACTATTCGAAAGAGAAGCAGCTGAGCGCAGGAAAGCCGAGAAAGGCTAGCGCAAACGGCTAGCGCAAACTCTCCAACGAGAGATAGAGGAGAATTTCAAAGCAACGCAGCTGATACAATGGGCAATGGCAAATCAGCTTCGAGAGAAAGAGAGAGAGAGAGAGAGAGAGAGAGAGAGAGAGAGGGAGAGAAGCGCGAGAGCTTGCACGCTAAGAGACAGATGCGAGGATAGCTCACCCTGCTCTTCAGCCAGCAGCGCAACCGTCGGCACAACGGCTGATCCAGCTGCTTATGCAGCCTGCAATGCCACTTGCGAGTCAGACGCCAACAACCTCGCTCATCCAGCCGCAACCTAGAGCGCAGCCATCGGCACAACAGCTGATTTAGCTGCTTACCCAACCACATGCGCAATCATCGCCAACTACACCGCTGATTCAGCCGCAGCCGACAGCACAACCTTCCACCCAGCCAAGGCCGTCATCTACAGAGGTGCTGCAGTTGTTAGAAAATCGGCGAGGGTTGCCAGATGCAACCTGAGATCTGGTGATCAGATTAGTGTACGGCGATGGGAGTAGACACTAAGGGAGAGCGTCGATAATTAATCTTTGTACGAGTGGTGAACGCGAGAGGATCGATGAGGATTAGTTATCTTTTTTGTTCTTTTGAATGAATAGCCGAACGAAAAAGATGAAAGTAATCTTTTATTTCTGCTTACCGCAATTATTCGAGTTGTGATCGTGGAAGGTTCGAGGAGATTCATTTTTTTTACACGAGCGAAAAGATGCGAAACGAGCGAGGCGTTTTTCTTTCTAATTCGAGTGGTGAACGCGGGAGTTTTTTTCGTTGTTTTTATACGAGTGGTGATCGAGGGGACATTGAGCCCCATCCATTTGAAATAGATGTGTGGCCAAGGGAGGGGGAGTGCGACGCTGTAAACAGCATCGCCTCTAAAAATTCCCACGAAACGCGCGGAGCACCGCTGCTTACGGCGGCCTCACAAGCATGCAGAGTAGGTAGAGAAGAGGAGCTAGCGCGCGCGGAAGGGAAATTGAGCTGCGTCGCATATACGGCCGCGCCGACACTGAGAGGGAACTTGCGAGTTTGGAGCAAGCCTTCTCAGCGACTAAGCGGCAACAGCGCCCTCACCCCGACGGAAAGACGCGAAAGCGGAGCGCGCCGCGGGCGATTCCGACTTGGGCCTCAATACGGATCGGACGCGCGCGTTCCTTTTCGAGACGAAAACCGAGACGAAGCCACATCACCCGAATCCAAGGAGACGAGGTGCGAAGAGACGACCGTTCGTTGGGAGGCTCAAGTGAGTCGCGGTCGCGTGTGACTGATCGAGAGATAGGAAGACGGAGAGGTGAGCCGTGGGGAGCACGACGGCGACAGCATTGAGCCGGCCGAACCTGGACCATTATTTGTCGAGAGTGAATGCTGAGTGTGAGTGTGTGTGTGTTGAACGAGTGATAGAGAGAGAAAGAGAGAGTGAGAGGGAAAATTGCAACGAAGCCGCGGTCGGGAGTGTCGTGATATTAAGGGGGTTAGTGCAATATCCCATTTTCTTAAGAATTCATTATAATTTTCACCATATGTAAATAACATTAATATCTATATGCTGTAAAAATTTTAGACGGCCTAGCTTCATTGATTCGAAGTTATTAACTCTTAAAATTGTGCATTTTAACATGGGGTCTTATAAAAGAGCTATGTTAAAACGAATAATTTTATTTATAACGACCAAAGTTTTCTTAAGATTTTTTCAAAACATAAATATGTTTTTACGAATTATAAATAAAATATCATATAAAAATTTCAGGAAGCCTAGCTTCACCGTTTTTGAAATATTATAGTTTAAAACTTGAGTCTAATGTTATTTGTGTATCTATAGCGTGGCCCAGTATGATTTAAGAATTAGCTAAATTTCGCTTTTGATAAATAAGATTAATTTTTATGTTTTTTACTACTTTACTACGGCATTAATAAATATAATTTTTTGTTTTTAACGATTAAAAACTGTATTAAAACATAAAATCATTTTTTTTTTGGTTAACTGGGGCGCACTAACCTCCTTAACGCGCGAGACGATCGTTAGTGGTAGCTTGAGGGGGGTGGATAGAAACGCGTCCGGGAGTGGTGTGACTGGGACCGACTGCGGTTAATATGTATGATTAAAACTAACGGGCAATCTGTTGAGAGAACAAAACGGATCAACAACGCGATCTGTCACTTGTTCGAAAAAATTAGGTACAAGCTAAATGTCATCGAAATAGATAAATGTAAAAATGTTGTCTTAATCAGTCTCATGAAAGGATTAGTATCTTTCAATCCAAGTGAGAGTGCAATGATTGAGAATGCTGGATGATTCGATATAGAGGAAACGCGATACGTGGAAAATAACGATGGCTATTTCGACGTTTCTATTCCTCTGAGTATGATTCTTGATTTTACTGAGGACTATCGCAAAGTAATGTAATGTAAGTAATGCTCAATTATGTTGAAAAAGATAGACCTATTTCCATATGTTTTCGTTCTTGGAAATTAGACGAGTATCCGCTTCTCCCGACCACTACCAGACATGTTTGGGCGGTTAAAACTTTAAATCAGTTGGAGAAGCCTCGTTTCTTTATTTTTGGCTTTCAAACTAATAAAAAGGACAAAGAGGTACTAACGCTGGTCGTTTCGATCACTGTAACATTAGTAATGTAAAACTATTTCTTAATTTACAATCTTATCCATATGGTGATCTCAATCTAAACATGAATCGTGGTCAGTATGCTTTACTATACGATATGTTGGCCAATTTCCAGCATTCATATTACGGCAAGAGTTTAGAACCCCTTTTGAGAAAACTTACTTACTAAACTATATGCCTTTGATCGTTATTGACGGCTCGAAACAAAACGAGTCACTTAAGAGCGACCCGTCGACGTTTGCTTAGAATTTGAAGCGCGAGATAATTTTCTACCTGGAACATCAGCCTACTGTCTGATCTTGTACGATCGTATAGTACAATATAATCCAGTTAGCGATGACGTGATGAAACTGGTCTAGGAGTGGGGAGGATCATACAAAAGGCGCTCTGCTCGTGCAAGAAGACTCATTCTTAGTCGAGATGGAGTATGCAGTAGACGTGCAAGGTTTTAAGAAATCAAGCAACGACTTTGTTCTGAAGGAATTAGCGAGAATTCCGCTTCTCTCAGACGACGAACCAATAGTGCTCCTCTTCAAGGCACCGTTTCCCTGGCGCAGATTGACAAAGAAGTACAAACGTGAGAATCTTTGGCTTGAACTCTGCTATCACGGTTTATCCTGGAACTCTGGTGATCATGATTATACTGAAATCGGAAGTTCTTCAAGAAGCGCTCCAAGATGCCACGAAAATTTATGCGATTGGTGATATAAGAAAGAAATGGCTGGAACGTTTTAATTTAAAAGTATTTGATATCACCGAACTGGGCTACTCAGCCATTGATACGCCAACGCGTGTGATTGTTTGCACAAATCACGATGAAGCACATAAAACTATTTGTGCTCTGCATAAAGTGAAGCTGATGAAGTGTTTTTATTCACACTGCACTGAAATGGAATGGAAAGAACTATAAATGCTCGCTGCATCATTCCTTCGTGAAGCACTAAACATGGAGCAGTCTTCGAGTAATTCACAGACTCAAAGTCAAGGTCAACAGCAGCGACGAACATTTGAGCAGCGAGAACATTTTCGCAGAGACAGATATGAACAATGGAAAGCAGCGAACGATAATATAACATTCAACAATAATAGTCCGGCTGAAAGAAATCACAATCGTAGGCCATAAATACCGCGTTCGTTATTGATTCTTCAGATTCTGTCACAATCCGTGACCGAGGCAAGTACACTCCTTATGCCGTAGTGCAAAGATTCAAAGTTAATGAAAATAGAGAAATTTCAACGTATGAATTTAAGAAAGATGAATAAACATTTTGGCAAAGTCCCCCCAAAAAATACTCCTAATCCAGAAATAAAAAAATAATTAACTGAGATTTTAAAAAACGTAGTGTATTAGAGAGATAAATAAAATTGGTTGTACCTCACAGATGGGAGTGATGGTTGGGGCTCTCATCATTTTTGTTACGCGGAAATCGCTTAATTGTACATACATACAATTACGTGTGAATAGAAGCAAACACGCAATTACCCGCAAACTGTAGCAAATATGCGAAAAGGAATGCAAACGGGAACAAACGATTGCAAACATGAGCAAACGCGCGCAAACGGGAGCAAATACGTGCAAGCGGGAGCTAACATGCGCAAACGAAAGTAAACAGGAGCAAACAAGCGCAAACGAATGCAAACTGGAGCAAACGATTGCAAACAGGAGCAAACGCGCGCAAGCGGGAGCAAACATCGCAAACGAGAGCAAATATACGCAAACAGAAGCAAACACGCGCAAACAAATGCAAGCGATTGCAAACAGGATCAAACGCGCGTAAGCGGCAGCTCCTATTAGGCTGTAGAATATTAAAGGGAGTTAAAGATCAATGGTCTGGAATTCTCATGGAAAACTATGGTGGTTATTGGGTTTGGAAATCTGTCGCCAGCACCGACGCCAGCGACAAATTCACGTGTAAATTACGCCTGGTGGTTAAATCTGTAAGCCTTGAGGGAAGGCTCTTAGCGATAGCTATAGATATACTGTACGTGTTTAGTTAGTTCCACCTTGAAGAGGGCGCATCGGTATCTTTCCAATCCCAATAGATCAGTGGTCGCAGAACGCCCATGGTCGCAGAAAGCCCTTATGAATCTATGGGCGTTAAAGACCAGTGGTCGCAGAACGCCCATGGGCGCAGAAATCCGAATGGGTGCAGAAAGTCGAATGGGCGCAGGAAACCGAATGGACGCAGGAAGCCGAATGGGCGCAGAGCGCCCATGGTCGCAGAAAGTCAGTGGGCGCAGAACGCCCCTGGTCGCAGAATGCCCGTGGTCGCAGAGCGCCCATAGCTTATCTTTTTGCAGTAAAAGATAAAATAAAGATAATGTATTTTATATAAGAATATAATCTTTAAAATGATATATATAAAAATAATTAGATTTTAAATGTGTTTTATTAGTTTTTAGCTAATTTGTGACCTTCCCGTCCGTCACGTGTGTAAATGTATTATGTCGATGTCTCCGTTGAGCACCAGGGTGGCGAACGCACTGCTGGTTTGGACGTTGAGCGTCGGTGTGTGTGTATAGTGTGTGTATGTGCGGGTGGGGTTAGTTCAACGCGGCACGCAGTTTCTTTTTAGTAGTGTGAATCGTGTCCCTAGCTACGCGCACCGGGACCTCAAGTACGTCCCGACGCCTTGCACGAACGGCTCGGAAGTCTTGATTCAGGTCCTAAATCTCAGGTTCGGTCTGGTCTTAGGATCGGTCGACCTTGCCATTTAAGCGTTAGTGGTTCTTAACTGTCCACTTGTTTTTTGTTAATCAAGCGAAAGCTCATGTTGGTAAATTCGTGTGTTCGATTAATTTAGTTAGTTTTTGGGAATTACATTCTTACCCGAGTAAAAACTAACGTTTTAAGTTGATTATTATTTATTGAGTTCAATATTAACCAATTACAAAATTACATCGAAATGCGAACGATTATCTCTAAGGTAGGTGCCTTGTCGTCCTGGGAATCGGGTGCGCTACGAGTCGTACTGACTCCATGTTTTTAAAAAGTCTTACAATAAAGCCTTGCATTATCGTTTGTTTTGTTAGTTTAGAAAGGATACAATCGACCTTCACGCGGTCGTGTCGGTCCTGAGATTGCCGGAGCTTCACACTCCGGCCTCTTATATATGCAATACCTTCAACGCATTTTGGCGTTGAGTCTTGTTGTCATAAAAATCGGGCACGCGCCGTCAACGCATCTGTGCCTCCGAGCCGCTTCGGGCCGCTTGGCGGATTAGCGCCGTCCTGTCGTTCTCGAGAAAATTATTTAAATGTCATCCTTAATGACCCTGTTTGTCACACGTACAAAAATAAAATGATTTTTCAAAATACTTTTACAGTCATCTTCTATCACCTGCTTATTGGCACGAACAAACAATAAAACAATTTCCAGGAGACGCTGGAAACCTTGAGCGCTATAAATATTTTAATATAATAGCTTATAAAATGTATTATAACAATTGTACTATAAATAAATCGGATGGATTGGTTGTTTACATAAGTGATGGCATAACTAAAACAACAGAGGTAATAAATATTAATAACCTTAAAATAATTAATTCAAAAATAACAATTGAGAATAATAAAGACATTGTGCTTTCTGATCTATATAAATCTCATTTTATAAGTAAAATAGATTTTCTATTAAATATAAAAAATTCTATCATTAATGATAAAAAACAAAAATAATTTAATTATTGGAGATTTTAATTTTGACATATTAAACCAAGAATTCTCATATATTCTATTGGAACATGGCTATTGCCCGAGTTTTTGTAATGTAACCAGACCATCTGATATAACGAACTTTTACTAATTTTTGTAAAGATAATATCTTTATAAAATTAGATAAAATTAATTGAGTTCGATGACTTTATTGTTCGTATGGTAATGAATTGAGGAAGTAAGATGACTTTGTTGATCTCCACGAACTATCCAATTTATTAAAAATTCGCCGACGATTTGGACGTGTTACAATAGTTCCTTTTTAAGGCTGTACATAGAAAAATTCAACACATGTTACAAAAATAGAAATATATGACTAGCATCATAAGTCGAACAGAAAAATTTTTTTTACAAAACATCTTACCAGTCAATTAACAAACTGGTGTGCCTACGGAGTCACATCGTCGTCATTTCTCGGGTTTGACCAAAACTATGTAAAAATTGATTTTATATATATTACGTTATTGCAGTAATTGTCAGTTACGACTTAAAGATTTCTTTGGAATTCCAAAACTTACAATGGTCGCAATCGACCCTCCCCGCCAGTCAAAAATCATCGCGGGCTCTCTCTCGTACGTTGTCGTGTAAAGTGTCAGCCAGCAGTGAGCCAAATAAATTGGATAGTTCGTAGAGATCAACAGAGTCATCTTATTTCATCACTTAGATAAAATTAACTCATACTCTTGGAATACCTTTCAGCGATCATTATCCAATTGTCATGTCAATAAACAAGATTAGGAAAAATGGATGTAAAAATAATATCAAAAGTATTAATTATAAGAAAATTAGGTATATAGCTAACTCAATAAACTGTTCTGATTAATGTCAAATAACTGATCCAAACCAAGTATATTAAATAACTTGATTTTTAAAATAAAAGCATATATAAGCAATGCTGAATATTCTATAAAAGAATAGGAAAACACGAGACCTAAAAAAAATTGGATAACCAAAGCGATTATTAATTCTTGTAAGATCAAAGAAAAACTGTATCATTTATGGAAGTAAGATACGAATAATATAACAAATAGAAAGAATTATAAAAAAAACATAACAAAATATTAACCCTTTTCCTGGCCGAAAAGTTACAGCTATGGTGCAGGCAAACAAAATTCATTTTAAAGGGTCCCGACCATTGTTTAATCCGAATCCGGTGTCAGATTTTTAAAATTCAAGATAGCGAGTCCAATATGACTGATGGCAAACCGAAAAATTTAAGATTTTGTGAAATAAAAAATACTATCGTATTTGACGAAAAAAAAAAAATAAAAACTTTTTTTAGTGTTTTTTTGATTAGTCGCATAGTTTTCAAGAAAAAAATTCCTATATGTTTGATACGCAGACCCACGTTTTCATCATTTACCAGGCCGAAGCAAACTATTGAGTTTCAGTAGCTGATGTCTATAGATTACGGGGTTTTGGATGCCATTAAATCCAAATTCGCGGTCAGATTTTTAAAATTCAAGATGGTGGATCCAATATGTCAGATGATAAATCTAAAAATCCAAAATTTTGAATAATAAAAAATACTACCATATTCTACGTAGAAAACCAAATCGAAATTGTTTTTAGCAATTTTTTGATTAGTCACATAGTTTTCGAGTAAAAAGTTCCTGAATTTTTAGGATTTCGGGTGCAGGGTTATCGTAGCAGGATTACTGTAGCCTTAAGGCAATGTGAAAGGCTAGCATAGCAATTTGTACAAAATATTATTCAGAAACCCAAAAATTAAGTTGCAAACATTCATTAAACCAGTAAAAAAAAATTTGTTTGTAAACAGTATATGTGGTACTAGAAGTTGAAGCCTCCCGATTTTCGGAAAAGTTTCACTGAATTCGTTAAAAAAAAGTTATAGACAGAAAAATATCAATATCAAAATCCAAACTTACCGACATTACCGACGT
The DNA here is from genome assembly GCA_030522745.1 of Eupelmus kiefferi. Classification (NCBI taxonomy): domain Eukaryota; kingdom Metazoa; phylum Arthropoda; class Insecta; order Hymenoptera; family Eupelmidae; genus Eupelmus; species Eupelmus kiefferi. The sequence goes on along the minus strand of JAPYZB010002109.1, from coordinate 7,271 downwards.
TATAAAGTGAATAATTTTTTAACGTGGTAGAAGAAAATTTTCGGAAAAACGGGAGGCTTCAGCTTTTAGTAAAACATATAATGTTTATAAAAAAAATTTTTTAACTGGTTTAATGAATGTTTACAACCTAATTTTTGGGTTCCCGTATAATCTTCAGTGCAGATTTCTACCCCACCCTTTCACACCCCGTTAACTTCATTAGTTTCAACAAAAGTTGCTTACTCACACCCATCACCACAGGGAGATCAAAGTACGGACTTTAATCATTTTTTTTTTGTCTTTTTTTTCTTTTTCTTTGTTTTTTTTTCTCAGTTTTATGACTAATTCTGTTTATAAGTTATGAAGAACTTATGCAGAGACCCTGAATCTTTTCCTACCAGTGTAGTTACCAATCAATTGTTTTGCTAATTGAAGTCTAAATGATAATTGATTTTGACAATTATCTTCTTTGTGACATTTGTATAAAATATAAGAGTTTACAATTGCCATGACTATGTAATAATACAAAATGGAATGCCACGATTTTTTCGATTTTCTCCGAATCACGTATCTCTCTTGCAACATGTTTTATCGATCAACACCACCCATTATTTTATTATAAAATTGGACACTTACGGGGCAAGGTACAGCAATCCGAGAACCATCTTTTAGTTTTCGAGAAATTTGAACATTCTCTGCAGGGTTGAAAGCAGATATTATCATTGTTACAGGCTCGGTATCCATCCTTTTTATAGCAGCAACTTTACCTTTAATTCTTTAGTTGAATTCTTCTCTCGCTATTTTTTCTTTAGATTTCATTATTTTGGACAAACCTTTCCGATTGTTTCGGATTGTCCCAACCGAATATATACCTCAACGAAGAAATTTTTCAACTAGGCTGACAGAAGACAAAAAATTGTCAAACGCTACCAAATAGCCATATCCAAGTTTATTTGAAATCCAGTTCAGAGCAATGCATGCTCCAAGAGGATTATTAGATTTATCTTTTGTTTTCCCTATATAAATATCAGATGTACCTGTAGCCGAATCAGCCAAACACCAAACCTTGTACCCACGTTTTACAAGTTTCATTGGCATGTGTTGAATAAAAAAGATGATCGTACAGAGAAAGGTATCATTGATTTATCAACAGAGACAGTTTTTGAAGAATTATAGACTTTGCCACTGGCTTGATTGATGTGTTTTATTAAAGGCCTTACTTTGTGAATTTATCATAGTTTGGATCTTCTCGTGGAAGCATAGTACTATTATCGTTGATATGTATCACTTCAGTCAGTTTGTAGAAACGTTTACTCGGCATGATCTTAGCGATACAGTTGAATTATTCTAAGGAATAATTCTAAACTCCAATAGTTTTCTACCCTTGGCAACCGATGGATACCCATTAGAATGAGCATCCCAATATAAACTGATATTTCATTTATACTTGTTTCTTCCAACTCCTGAGCATTTTTTTGTACTGCATATCTATCAGTTTCAGTGACGATTATCTGTAAAAGACTGAATCCAAACATTTGAGAAAACATAAATTTTTCGACATTTTTTCTTAGTATCGAGAATATGTTGAGAGAGGGCGGAGAATCAAAAAATCATAGTGTATCTCAAAACTGCCTAGTTCCTGAGTTTATTCACTTTTTTGTGAATCATCAATATCATTGCCATGTTCTTTTAAAGGCTCAGATTCATAAGTCTCGTCCTCAGATTCATTGGAACTGATGTCCGAATTCTCTGGATTAAGTGGGAGATTATCATCTTTACTACGAAGTCTATTGGAATTTCGCTTATAAGCTAGATAGGCTTACCCCCCAATCAATATTATTTTAACACTTTTTTTGTGCTAGTTACCCAAACAGATGTTTTTCCACTTTTGAATAATGGCTACCTGAATGAATATTTTCCACTTTTCAGTGATGGTTACTCAAATAAATGTTCTCCCACTTTTTAGTAATGACTACATATCGTATTTTTAGTAATTAAAATTTCAAAAAAATAACTTCAAAAACGACATCTGGACACCAAAGGAGAAAAATGACATCTGGGCCCCCGTCGGGGGGCCCAGATGTTTTAGATTAACCCCCGTAGGGGGGTTAATCTAAAACTTCTGACCAACTTATATTTAATAGTTTACTATATTGGTTTTCCATTAAACCAAGTTCACTTTTCTTAGCAAATATATCTAAAAAGGGTAGTTCTGTAAATTTCGGACGTATTGGAGATAAACAAATGGCAGGTGAAATCGCTTTTAAATGTTGAAAATGTTTTAAATTATCTGGTAATCTTTTAGATAATTCTAACTTGTATATCATATATAGCTTCATTCGATATTTTATTTTTATATTCCAATAATGAATATTCGTACTCAATTCCAAACTCAACTTTGTCTAAATGTAAATAATTTTCTTCATTTTCAAGTGCTTGAACCATTTGTTCTGAATTTTTCGACAGACATGTAGGCTTTAATATTTTTTTTGCTAATAAAGTAATTAAACTAACGAGATCATCATAAGCACAGCTGGCATCAGCATTTTCTTTTTGAAAAGCTAAATTCACATCGTTTAATTCGTATAAAATAGGTTTAACTATTCTTAAAAATAAGTAATTCGAAATGTCATTTAACATAGAACATAATTGTCTCGCAATATAACACTTTTCCTTCTTGATAACTGCAGAGAAAAATGTCTGTAGTTCAAAAAAATGTTCCATAATGACTTTGACTACATTATAGCGAGCAAGCCATCTTGTATCTGCGAGTTTAGCAAAAGCATGAAAGTCTTTGTTTGTCTCATTGTTATTACTTTCACATACGGTATTAATCGTGTCCCATAAAGCTTTATACTCTGCTTTTCTTTTTGGGCTATTCGAAAACCAATTATATACTTCCCTTACTAAATATTCAACTGTTGAAGGAAATTCATCAGCTGTAGCAGATGCTGCCAAATTTAGTGCATGACACACACACTTCACTAACTGCAATTTTGGATTACTTGACTTCAGAAGTGCATATAATGAGTGGTTTTTTCCGCACAAATTTGAGCCTCCATCAGTTCCTAAACCAATTAAATTCTCAGCACGTATATGTATTTCATTTAAAAATTCTGTGACTAGCTTATGTAGTGTATTTGCATCTGCGTTTTCAATCTCTATAAGTCCCAAATAATCTGTAATACTTCTATTTTGAGTAATACTAAAGTATTTAATGCATAAATACTTATTTTAGGCATAAATACTTATTTTTAAAACTTGTTGACTCATCAACAATTAATGAGTAAGGCATATCTCCTACGTCTTCAACTAATTCTTTCAAAAAATTTGGTGCTATTGCATATTTTAACAGATGAGAAAATTTTGTACGATGAAGCTTCAAATCTTTCATACTATCTTTCATACTCAGATTATTTAAAATTTCGCATAAGTGATCAGTACTTCTTATGCTGCTGTGACATGCCAAGTATACAGTAAGTTTTATATCACGTATTTTATTATCTTCTGCTGTACTGGAATTAAATATCTTATTTATTTTTGTTTGTTTCACATGAATACACTTCATATTTTTTACATGACCTTTTCCTGTACTGTGTGCTTGTAAATCTGTAGGATGAGCTCTGTAGTCTTTATTGCAGACTATGCAATAAGCTTGCTTATAAAAATCCTTACTTTTGGTAAGCCAGCCTAAAAACAGATATTTATACAAATAATATGCTTTATAGAGTATATAAGAAAAAATTGAATTGATTAATTTATAAACATAAAATTAACATTAATATTACAATGGGAATATTTGTGCATATTTTGCTTGCATATTAATCTTTCAAAGTAATAGTAAATATATAACCTAACCTAAACTTAGTTTTTTTATTCAAAATAATAAATACTTAAACAATATGTTGCAGAAGTAAAACATTTTTAAAAATAGTTAAGGTTTTTTATTAGCCATAATAATGTTAAGCAATGTACAAATATACTCACCTTGAGCCCAAGGAGGCTTCTCCCACTCAGAATTATACTGATAAGTTCTAGCGTTAACACTATTCGTTTTAACATTTACGTTTTTTGATTTTGAGAGTGACATATTTTTAGTGATTGCGAATACTTTGAAGTCAGTAGAGCTTTCCGGCGACTCGCGCCTTCTAATAAAAGTCGTTATTCCCTTGCAGTTACTGTTAATTCTCTACTTACTCTGTCATCGCAGACTGTGAGAAGCGCCACGAAACACGCAAAAAGTAAATGAAGTGGTGAAAAGCGGAACTACAAATAACCTGTGTACCAATTTTAGAAGTATACTATCTATAGAAGCCTGGAAGCTTTATCCATTTTTGACGATAGAGGTCACTAAATGAAGACAGCCTAGTGACTTATTATTCAAAGTACAAATAGAAGTTAAAATTGATTGATTATAAAATATCGCCATAAAATCGCCATAGTATATAGAAAATCGCCAAAATTTCGCGATTCGCCAACGCATATTTTTTTTCGCCAAGTTACGTAAAAATTCGCCAATTTGGCGAAAAATCGCCGGATCTGGTCACCCTGCTAAGAAAAGGGTTAAGTAGAACTATAAACAATGCCAAAGAATTATTCGAAAAAGAACAAATAAAAGCCAATATGAATAATGCAAAGAATTTATGGAATGTAATCAATCAAAAAATTAGCAAAAATAAAAAAAGATACCGCAACATTAACTACATAATGGATAACAATAATAAAATTACTGTCTCAATAAACATAGCTAAACATATGAATAAATTTGTTTGTAATATAGACAAAAATAGACAAAATAATCATGTACACATATTCAAATGTCTAAGAGGATGTAGATGTGTTTCTTGATAAAATGGGACTAGAAATTCGAATCTATATATGTGCAATGGGTGAATGTGAACAATACGGCAAACGTCCTTATAGAATAGAAGAATATAAAATTTCAATTGAAATAAAATGAAAGAACTTACTACAGAAGTTGATAAAATAAGTAAAATTGCTAATGAAATAATCAATACGTTAAAACACATGGCAGAAAACAATAATACAACATCAAATTTAGAACCTAACAATAAGGTACAAAATACAAATTTAAGGAAAAGTAAATGTGAAATTTGTAACTATCCTAAATTCTCTGGGGTTAAACATATACACTTTATTAAAGGACCAATTAATATATTGGATAATAAAAGGGAACTTAGGGAACTTACTAACAAGGTTTAACTAATTACAGCAGGAGAAGCCCCGGGAAAGTCGATACTACATACTAATAGTATTCGCATGTCCTACGGGGATCTCAACTATTTAGGGTCAAATAAGGCCATTTTTTATTTCGATAGTGGAATAAGAGGCAAATAAATATTCACAAATTCCATGATTCCTCTTAAAAAACAACAAAAATACAACGACCTGTTAGTAATAGATGAAATAGTATTTACGGCAGCCTGCAAATGTTATTCAGCGAATCAACACATAAATATGTTTCCTCACTTTAGAGTAACTTACACAGTAGAACTCACGTGTCCTGTAAGATTAAACTGTATATAATAGTACATTATGCAACAAGGAGCAAAAGTAGCAGATTTTTCCCGCGGGTGAGTTTACTGCCCGAACAAAAAGTTTTTTTACTAGCCGAGGGAAAAATATTCTTGTAAGGGCAGTATAATCACCCAAGGGAAGAATCTACTTTTGTCTTTTGTTGCATAGTGTTCTATTATATACAGTTTAATCTTTACCTCTAAAGGAAGTACTGCTGTAACCTATAGCGATATAGGACATCATATATGTAATTTTGTATTGTACTGGCTTAAATATTTAAAATTATGTACAAGTGTCGCGTAAGATCAAAAGGTCTTTCTCGGTCAATGTTTTTGGCAAGACTTAACTTTCTGCCTCTGCAGAGAGTACACATTGTTTTTGGTTAAAAGAAGGGTGGACATTAGAGTGGACGTTGATTTTTTTTTTTTTTTACTTGCGCAGGGCAAAAATGGCTTTTAGCTAACTCAAGAACTATGCACGCATTGTCCCTGAATCGATAGCGTTAAATTATCACGTGCCTCGAAGCACCTGAAGTTTCTTATGGGTTTTACATGTTAAATAATGGTCAAATCGTTTATTATTTTAAAAACCAGTCAAAACTTTGAAATTTTAATTTTTTAAATACATTTTCTTTTGTATTTTGAGCCGCTGAATCGAATGGCACTATTAGTTTTTGTGAGAATAGTGAAATAAAAATAAGTTATAAGCCAAAATCGTCGAAAAAATCGAAAAATCGAAAAAAAATGCATAAAAAAATTGAAAATAAAAAAATAAAAGAAATTTTATAAGCTGAAGTTAAAAAAATGATTTGTTGAAGAAAGATTCTGAAGGTAAAATTTAAAATAAAAAACAGTACAAAAATTTTCTATTAAATTATTAAAAAAAATATTTATTAGTGAAAAGAAATATTATATATAAATATATAAAAAATAAAAATATATTAAAAAGAAATATTTATTTATAAGGCTGCATCAATGTTTTCTTGTTACTGTCTGTAAACAAACTTCGGTAATCTTTTACCACAGGCAATAAATACTGCATCTGATTATCTTTTTTATTCAAAAGATTATTAAATTCAGTTATCAATTTTACTTATTTTTCGGCTGTATCATTCATAACTCTAAGGTTTTTAACAACTTTTAATCCATGCTTGTAATTTCTTTCTTTGGCCCATTTAAATGAATCTTTTTCTAATAAAAATGAATCAACGGGCTATACTGTCAAAAAGGTCTTTATTTTTATATCATTGACGACGTTTCGGTACATTTGTGGTAGCCCTTTCCAAGTCACTAAAAATACACACAAATTTTAGTTAAAGGCAAGCAACAACCTACCAATAATTTAGCGCAATTACATAAGAACTTACAAATTAAAAAATACAGACGTTATTTACTAGTTACATTGTAAAAAACAACGAGTCAAAATTTAAAAATTAGTCAGTACAAATAACTGTCTGTAACTGTCACGATGTATATACATCGACTGAGGCTTGCTGTTAAGCGAGAGAATCTGTTTACTTAGAATTCGCACATCTATACACTTATACATACAAATACGCAAACGCATGAGCCGTACACTATGAGCCGAAAACCTGGCATTTAAACAGTCAAAAATAAACTTTTATAAGAGGCTCTGAATAAAGTTAATAAAAATTGATTTTAATTTTTGTGTATCCTGCATTCTATTTACGCTATTCAATCGAGAAATAAAAATCATTTTGGAAATCAACCTTTTAGAATACGAATTTTCATGAT